>JAHBCN010003224.1:78130-121424 GCA_019359885.1 Listronotus oregonensis | reverse complement strand
TGGAAATCCTGGGAACAGTGGAACATATTTACGGTGTGTTAGCCCACAGTGTTTCCATTGTGTATACACTGTGGGCTCAAGGATGCGACATATATTTTTCGACTTTAGAATTATATGGCCAATTCTAAACATTTTTGTGTAAAATACCTCATCAATATTTACCAGTTTTCAAAATAATGTTAGTTAAAAATTAACAATTTAGTCACTGTGACTGCTTACTGAGCAAAAACTGCCTAAAATAGAAAAAACAGATTTTTACTTTCCTATTCTAAGTTTTTAAAAGCTATCAGGTACCAAGTGATACCACTCGTCTATGGGAGAATGAAATGGCTTGACAAACATTACATGTTTATAAAATATTAGCAAATAAAAATCGAAATTTTTGACATTTGTCGATAACAGTAAACAGAAGAGCTAATTTTTATGGTATTATTTTTATTGATTAAAACGCCGTTTTAAATTTTTTACGTTTTATTTTGATAGTGACTTTTTACCATATATATATATATATATATATATATATATATATATATATATATATATATATATATATATATATATATATATATATATATATATATATATATATATATATATATATATATATATATATATATATTTTGTCTAGTATTTTTCTGTATTTGATATTAAAATTTTTAATAAACGCCAGTTTTAAATTTTTTACGTTTTTTTTGATAGTGACTTTTTACGCATACTATATATATATATATATATATATATATATATATATATATATATATATATATATATATATATATATATATATATATATATATATATATATATATATATATTGTCTAGTATATTCTGTATTTGATATTAAAATTTTTAATAAACCCATAATACAATGTAATAAACCCTTTTTTATGATTATATATACTTATTATTATTATTATTCAATAAAAAAAAATAATAAATTTTTAAATTTATTTTTAGTCGTTTGGTAATTTCGTGCTTTTTTCTTTTACTCCGCCTTTGGACTCGTTTCAACGTTGCCAATTCATCTACTTGCAGCTCTTTCTCATATCCCTACCCGTAAAAATATTTCTCCAAAGATGTAATTAATATTAGTTTTTTGTTCAAACTACGTGGTAAATAATTTTCATTTTTTTTTTAAATATTCAAAATATATTTTTCTTCATTATACTAGTTTTTCGTAAGGATGGTAAGTCTCCTTCAAAGGCAAAAATTAATAAACCTGTCATTTTCCCACGCTTCTTCCATGCTACATATACAAAAATTGCAATTTTTAATCGCGATTATCTCGTATTAGACCTGGTCAATCTTCTTTAAATTTTACCAGCACATGGGTTGTACATTTAATAACTTATATTTAAAATTTGAAGGATTTCTTAAGATGTTGCTTGCATGACCCAACTACCTTAAGTCAAAAATTTCAGGATGACGTCATTGTTTTACCTAGCACCCTGAACACGACGTGACCTGATCAAGGACATAGTCAGTGAGTTAAATTCGCCTTTATAAACAATCTATATAAACAGATACTTTTTTCATATTGCTTCAAAAGTTATATTAAAACACTAATGAATTTAATAATTTCTATGCATCAGATTAGGGTTGTTCCCACGAAAAAATAGAATGTTTATTTGTCATTCCCAAACTCCTTAAAAATATGAAAAAATTGTAACGCATAATAATTAAGCTGTAAGAAAAAACATCTCTAATTTGAACACACTTATTTATGGGACAGATTTTGGAGATAGCAATAATAAAATCACCTATACAAACACATCCTGCATAGGTTTATTATTGGAAAGATTATTACCGTCTTTAAGAGGAATAGTTTCCATAACCTCTTGTATGAGATTTGCTTCATTAATCTTCATTGCCATTGTCAAAGCTAAAATAAAATATATTTATAAAAAACTATTGGGTTATATTTATTTATACTAGTAAAAAAAAACGTATAAGAATAGAGACCTGGTGTTTTGTATGGGCAAAAGGTGAATATAAAGGTTACTATTAACCATAGGAAACACGTCCTATAAGTGACGCTAAACAAGCCAGAAGTCAAATTTAAGCCGTGTCACAGACGAACCTAGGTAGAAATTTTTAATAATCCCTCCGTGAAGTTGGTGCGTTAATATTTAAAAATATAATTTAATAAGGAAAAATTTAAAAAATTAATATAAAATAAAGGCTTTTAAAAAATATGTACAAATGTACATACTTTTTTTTTGGAAAAAAGTGTATTTACTATAATCTGGACATTTTCGATTGAGACATACAAAGCTAGTTACAGAGATTCCGAAAAGAAAATTTTCACATTTGTCATTGTCATTTTTCTTTCATGTTTTGCGCTTGACAATTTGTTTTGCAATGTTACGTTACTATCCATATTTTATTCAATTTTGTGATTGACAAAACTGTTTTTATTGTCAGGGATTTGTCACGTCCAAGAAAACGACTGAACAAATCTATGCACTGGCCAAAAAGAAATGCTGATTAATATTTTTATTGTCATTAAGTTTTGTACTTTATATGTGTTAATCGGTTTTTTAGAATTAAATTTAGTACACAAGTAAAACAAGTATACTTTGTTTAATCTTGCTATGCGACGCCAACTGCCACAAGCTGCTAGATAATGTCAAAGTCGTGAATCAGAGGCCTATTTCTACTACTTAATATAGCCGAGAAAATTACTTTTCTCACTAAAAAAAAAAGTACTTTTCTTACTGTTTTGGGTTTTCCTTATTGCATGATAAATATTTTATTTTAAAAGCTAGTAATCAGTAGAAAAATGTTATTTTTTGGCCAGTCGTAAAAAGTTGTGAGTGTTTAATTTGTATGTTTTATTAGGTGTGCTCCTACCGTGTTTTAATTTGCGCCGAGCCTGAGCTGCCTGTCGTACGCTCTTACGGCGCGTTCTCAGCGACACCTCCTTCCACCGCGTCGCTGAATGGCAACATCATATGATTTAACGCCGCAACACCATCTATGCGATTCCCACGTCCAGATTTTTTGAGGTTAGATTTGGTGTAAATAAACAGATACACAAATGTATATTTATGAAAACAAATTACGTTTTGTTTTTATTTCCAAAATAAAAACATTATTTAAATTAATTTGTGTCATTGTTTCCCAAGCAAGTAAACAGTTTCTTATTTATTTTAAAAATACCTTTATAGTATACATTTTACATTGTTAAAGCGACCAAATTTTAATAAACGAGGAATTAGGTTTGCTGCCATTATTCTTTTCTGGAAACACTACATTTGGCAAAACTGACTGGACGTTATCTTTACAGTGCGCTGTGACCAGTGTCAAAACAGTGTTGGCAAATATCTATATCGGTAAAACAATTGCTATTACTGGTTTACATTGTTGTCAAACGGTTTTAATGTAACGTAAAGCGTCTGTATTCTTATACGTCTATATTGTAAAAGCTATTTTAAACTTGACATCGTATAAAACATATCTAGAAATAAAATTACAGTTTCCTAAAATTTCCTTAGCATTAAACAAAAATACCCAATTATTATATAATCAAGAATTTAATTATTATCCTAGAATAAAAAGAAACGCTTCAAGAATTTAAAAAAAAATCCCTTTAAAAAAATCTTTAAATAAAAAAAGTGCTTTTATATTTTTAATTAAAAATAACTGTGTAGCTTCAATATTCAATAATTTAAAATACAACCTTAGTTACTTGTTCTTACTGCTGAGTTAGTTTCAGGAAAATTTAAAATCGATTTAATCACCACTCTTATTTGTCACAACAAATTAATCATTTATGACTACATTTACATCTACCTGCGCCATTTTTGCTAATTTTGTATATTTTTAAACTTTTAAAAGGATTTTAAAGTATTTATTTGAAAATCTACGAGTTCGTAAAGGTCAATCGACTGTGTGCGTGCAACCTGCGACCTCGCTCAAAATGGTCCCGCCTGGGGAGTATCCTAAGCAATATTTTTTAATAAATTAATCCGACACAATATACAACATATCTCCAATTAATTTTTTACTCAAGCTTTAATTTAGACGATTTCTGAAGTATTAATAATAAAATATAATTTTAAGATTGCCCTAAAAGGCAAATAATTATACTAACCATTCAGATAGTCATCTTCGTTAAGTGCCTGTCGAACTGCCATTGGAGTGATTCCTATTTGTAAATCCCAAGGATCGAAAACGAGACCAGAAGTGAGAGAGTAAATTAAAAGCCCCTCTGTGGTTGCTGCTACCCATTGTTGACCAGTTGGGGAAAATTTTAATGACGTTACCCTAACCTTAAAAAAAATCATAAAATATACAATGAGATTAAGAACTTATACATAAAAGTTTAAGGAAAATATGGCCCCAAAAAAGTCGTTATATCTGATTGTATTTAAGTTATTTTATACATGGTTTTAAATATTTTAATTAAAGTTCGTTATTACAACCGGATTGTCGTTATAAGCGGTGTCGCTATATACGGATTTCACTATATGTATTTAAGTCTTTCTTACTCCAAATCCTATATATCTTCATAAATAAAACACATATTCACTTACATACCTCAGGTTTAAATACTCTGCTTGCCATATCTCCTTTTCTTACTCCCGGTAACTTAAGCGTAATGTTTCCTCCTTCTCTCTCTTCTCTTTCTTCAACCAGTGCTAAGTTACCGAATTCCGTCAGTTTTCTTCGATTTATAAAATCCTAAAACATTATATACTGTATAAGTCTGTAACTTAAAATACTATTTGTAAACTGAAGACAATTTGCCTTTTTTAAATACCTACATCCACTCCATCCAATGATCTATTTTGAGTTATTTCAAACTTTTTTACAAGTAAAGCTTCCTTAATGTTGTATATACAGACGTTTTTTGAGTGCCCCCGGCTAATAAATATTCTCCATCTGCTGAGTAACACAGCGTTGTAAAAAACCTAAAAATGACAAATTACAAAATGCCATCAGGGTATTATAAATTTAAATACAAATATAAAACTTAGAAAACGGTAGAAGATAGAGAGAAAAATTAAGGCAAAGTTATGTAACTTGATGCCTAGTTGTATACCGTTCAGAAATTTGAAAAAAGTTTTGTATTTTCAGTAATAACGGATATATCCGATAAATTAAAATTTTTGTTGTTTGTGAATTAATGTTAAAGTTACTAAGAACACTTTTTGAAAGACCTTTTCTAGTAGGCATACATTTTTCTTTTATCGGACCTTCCCTTTAAGAGTTCTCAGTATCAAAATCATTTTTTTAAATACAAGCCTTGGTGTTTTACTGCATTTAGCTATATTCTTTAAAGTCTTAAAACAACTTATTATACAAAGTGATTCAAAAAGTTATCGTTAAAAATTGGGAAGCATACTTAAATTGCTGTTAGAGGCATGATAACGTTTAAAAAATTAAAAATGTCCCGAGTGTCCTAATGTTTTGAACTTTATGTAAATTAAATGTGAAAATTACTTATGTCCATTTATATGTTTTAGTCAAAACAGAATTTTTATAAATAAAGTGAAAATTATTATTGATTTTAGTCCAAGAAAATAGGTCATGAAATACGAATTTGAGGATAAAACTTGAATTTTTGATATAAGTTACTTTGAAGAACCTAAAAACGAACCCCCGGGAAGGGGTGAAAAAAATTAAAAAAGTGTTTTTTTTTGGAAATTTTGAGAAAACGGTAAGTCCTAGAAAAAAAAAACTTTTATTAAAAGTTGTAGAACGTGAAATTCTACATAAAAATGATTATATAACTTGTTTTCCCAAAATTAAAATTAACTGAGATAGGGTAGCTAAAAGCTAGGCAATGATAACAACAACTTTAAAAAATCATAAATTATTGAAAAATTAAAAAACTCATAGTTTTTTTTTAATTATTTATATAATTAACAACTATAATTATAGAGATTTTTTTTCTCTAGAATTAAAGTTGTTATTTATATAAATAATAAAAAAAACTATGAGTTTTTAAATTTTCCAATAATTTATGATTTTTTAAAGTTGCTGTAATCATCCCCTAGCTTCTAGCTACCCCATCTCGGTTAATTTCAATTTTAGGAAAAAAATTATAAAATCATTTTTATGTAGAATTTTACGTTCTACAACTTTTATTTAAAACTTTTTTTTCTAGGGCTTACCCTTTTCTCAAAATTAAAAAAAAACAATTTTAATTTTTTTTTTTCACCCCTTCCCGGGGGTGAATTCAAATAAAAAATTTACAGTTCGTTTTTAGATTTTTTAAAGTAACTTATATTAAAAATTTAAGTTTTAACCTCAAATTTGTATTTCACGACCTATTTTCTTGGACTATTGTATAAATAGAAACAACTTTTATTGCCAGATATGGAAGCAGCTCATCGTCTAATCATAAAATAATAAAATACAAATTAGCCCAAAGAAATTCCGGCCAATATAAAAAGGTTGATTTACCTGAAATAGGTTATAAAAATTGAGATTTGACTGGCCGTGGCTGTTTTATAAGGATGTCCATTATCTAAGGGTATTTATATATGGAATTTCCTATGAAGTAGATTTTTGTTAGCTTGAAAGAGGCCAATAACACAGGTGGCCGATATAAAAGGGTGTCTGTTAACACAAGTTTTACTGTATTTATTGTATGTGTATTTTAATTATAGTTTCTATAGTTCCTTTTCTGTCCCGATTTGTATTTATTGGCCTTATGTTAGACCCTCGAATTATCACTTATTTTTTTTTTTGAAACTTCACTAAAACTTTTTTATAATGAAATAAAAAGCATTGAGAAATACAGCTCAACAATACCACCGGACACGCTCAATTTATTCCCCACAAAAATAAAGTTAGGTCGTTTTAAGACAGTTTAACTGAAGGGAAAATGACAAAATTAAAATGAGTAAAAAGCTTTTTATAAATACTACTTTTTTAGGTCTTAAAATTAACATTAATACCAAAAGTAAATTATGATTTATAAACCCAGCCTAAGATGTTAATCATCTTGTGCCCTTTCTTTTCGCATTCGGCGATCACACATTTTCGTGTATTGAAACACATTTTAAATCATTCTATGATAAATAACGTTGCTAAAAATGGCCAATTTTACGCTATAGAATACCTTTATAATCTGTATGTACTTACTTTCCTTCTAAATTTTTCTTAGCTGTAATCAAATCCGTGTCTGATCTTCCACTGCCCAAATCATTTCTTCCTTCAATGGTAGTAACTTGGATTGCTGTCTTTACGTTAAATACCGAAATTTGTCCGTCTAACGTGCCAACGGCAACCTCGAGTCCGTTTGGATTGAAGGCCACGCAAATTCCATCTGCTATGAGTTCGATTGTTTCATGCGCTGACCCTTTCTCTATAGCGTCCCATATACGTAGTGTTTTATCCCACGACACAGATGCCATGGTTGTGTTTGTGATACTGGGGCTAAATACTAATCCTGCCTGTAAAAAGAAAATTGTTTTAATTTTTTTTTAATTGTTACCTAATAAATCTCCATATTTACTAAATTTAATAAAACACCTAATTTTCAAATTTTACATATATTCATAGTGTGACTAACACTGTAGCTTCTTTGGGCTAGTAATTTAAGCAAATTAATATTAAGGTATCTCCATATACAGGACACAGGGTGTAAAAAGTATTATGCTCACGATTTTAATGATAGTTGAGCTCAAAACAAGTCAAAAAGTTTAAATGACATATGTGTCAAAACTTGACAGATTTGTGTCTAAACGATATCAAAGTTACAAACTTTAAAAGCAATTATTTCTGAAAACCTTAACAATTGGATACTTTTGTCTTAATTGCTTATCAGTGGATTCATTTGCTAAGAAAATTAACTAAGTTTTAAATTTTGAATCTACAAAAAAAAATCCCCCAGTTAAAAATCTAAAAAACAATTGCCAACAGCGCTAATCAGAAGAAGCCTTGTGCGTCGAGTAAAGTCAGCTGTTCATTGTGCTCATTGGCCGCGATATTTTTATCCATTTTTAAATCGGGTAAATATGCCGATATGTTATAAATTTACGACAAATGTAGTGCAGGTGTACCAAAGAGTTTTAAAAAGGGGATATGTGCAACCAAGAAATCTAAATAAAAAAGTGCTGTGTTAAAAAATAATCATTTGTGTTCTTAAAAAGGATATTTAGCCTAATCTTGTGGTAAGTACCATTATTTTTTAATTACAAATAAAAACCAAACAATAATTTATTCTTTTTTACTTAAATTTAATTCCAAATTAAATATCAAAATAAATTCCTAGAAGTAATTTTTATTATTTGTATGTAAATAAACATCTCTTTAAAAAAGTATAAATATGTAAAACCTCGCAAAAAACGTTCGACGTTCGACTCGCTGCGATGTTGTCAAATTTTTTAAACTTTAAAAAGCCATATTTCGAAAACAATTAACTTTTAACCCATGTGTTTTTGGTTTTTTTGACTTGTTTTGAGCTCCACTATCGCACATTAAAATCGTAAGCATAAAACTTTTTACACCCTGTATATTAATATTATTCATATTTTTCTTAGTAGAAACTATCAATGGTCTAAAACTTAACTTCTTTTTGAAAGTACTTTTCAACGTCTCTCTTAATAAAAATGACTTACAAAATGAACTTAATTAAACAAACAGCTGTTGACAATGGATACAAAAGTTTATTAATGGATAACATATAAAAACAAAAATGAAATTAAAAAAAGCTATGCTTGAAAATTATCCTGTTAATAAAGCAAGTACACTAAAATTAAATATCTTATTTTTATCGGTAAACCCACAGAAAAAAAGCCTCAGTTTCGAGAAAAAAGAACATAGTAAAAAAATATAATTTAGGTAAATACACAAAAAACTACAAAAATAAAATAAGTACAAGGAACAGGAAAAGAGGCTTAAAAAATAAAACTTAGAATTATGTCATAGATTTAAAGATGCAGGCATGAACTATAATGATAATTACACTGAACTCAATTTTTCCAAGAATAAATATTTAGCAGGAAGTTCTTGAATAGGCAAATGAAGTGATTTAACGTGTTTTTGATCCAAAATTAAATAAACGCTGGGAGCCTATTGTATTAGTACATTTATTACGTTTGAAACTTAATGACCCTTCTGATATTGATATATTATGTCTCCTGATGACCCTCGTCTGTCTATTTTGACAGCCTCACCAATCACTTACCACTGGACCTTCATGACCAGCTAAAATTTCAAGCAATCTTCCGGTTTTAACGGACCAAAGGTATATTTCAAAAATGTCCTGACCTCCAGCAGCTACAAACTCCCCACTGCTGTCAACAGCAACACAAGAAAATTGAACTGGTCTCGGGGAAGTAAACGTTTTAAAGTTTCGGTATCTAAAATAAATAACATAGATTTTTATTCTTTAGACCTGTTGGCATGTCTAAACTGGGTATTTTCGATTCTACTCTCACCAATGGGTCCTCAAAAACTATATGAGGTACAAGGACAATAAACTGAGCCAAAGATACGCATATATGTAAGTAGCAATATGCCGTTTAAAAACTTTTAAAATTTCGAGCACCTCCGGAGACATCCGACAAAACCTGAAATTTTGAAAAATCGTTTTTATTTTTTACTAGCTTCAATTTAGGAAATATTCTAAAACAATTTGCACATTTACTTTTCCATTTTGTCCCCGCTGCTAAACAGTTCTTTCGACCGAAGCTCCGCCAAAAGACGACTATTTTATCAAAAATGGTTTACATATGGGATATAAATAATTCTCAGGAACGCATTAAGTAAACTAACAATAACTCTGGGAACATAAAACGAATAAATGACAAGAAATGTTCAAAATCTTGTCCGTGCTTATCGGAACATGATATGAACTGCTTGATTTATTTTTCTTCTTTTTAACCCCCCAAAACTCCCTAATGATCTTTAGTTGAAGCTCCATTATATTTTCGGTATTTGCCCAGCCCGCAAATTCAACTTTTTTGTGTAATTCATTAAAATTGTCGAGGATACTGAGAGGTGCAATAAAATTGTCGAGAACATTAAGGTCTGGATACCCGGCTGGCCGGTTTGAATCAGATCATTGCATTGTGGTGTGATGTGCAGCAATATCGTGTTATAACCAGATGGTATAACTGGCCAAAGGTAAATACTCCAAATAGTAATCTAGAGTTGACGTCAGAAAGTGGTAATAGATTGATTGATTGATTGATAAAGTAAATACACAAGTTGAGGTTTTGTCCGCCTCGACACTGCAGCCTACAGGGCTTGTTGTATCTCTTGTGTATTTTTTTCAGTTAAAAAGGTTTGACACCTTAGACAGGTGTAGTAGCCCTTTTACTGTTCTTTTCTGGTCTCCAGCCTCCTGGTGGTTAGTGTCCACCATGAGGTTTTGATTTGTTCTCCAGTATGTAAGTGCAGGGCACTCATATATGATGTGAGAGGCTGTCTCTTCCTCTTCGTCACATAGTCTGCAAATGGGTTCTTCTCTATAGATGCCCATAGTTGCATATGTTTTCTTAGGGTGCAGTGTCCGGTTATTAATCCTGTCACTATCCTAATCTGATTCCTATTTAGTTTTAGTAGTTCACTTGTCAATGCTTTCGATGGTGAGTCCAGCATTAATTTACTGTGATTTTGCCTTGGAATGTGGTTCCAGTATGACTGATGTTGTGTTTGAATCCACCGAGTCATGTAGCCACGAACCGAGGCTTTTGGTATTCCAAAAACAGGTTCAGGACCCACAAACATTGCTGCGAAGCCTCGCCTGGCCAGGGAGTCTGCATTTTCATTGCCCTGTATTCCCCTGTGTCCTGGCACCCAGGAAAGTGTAACTTTGTTGTGGTTAGCCAGGTTTAGGAGGCATTGCAGACAGTTCCAAACCAACCTTGAGTTGACTTGTTGGGATGCCAAAGCTTTTATGGCCGCTTGACTATCAGAGAAGATAGTAATGTCCCTGCCCTTATATCTCCTCCTCAAGTTCTCTCGCAGACAAAGTTCAATGGCATATATTTCCGCCTGGAAAACAGTGGCATATTTCCCCAGGGAAGCATAAGCAGTGAACCTGGGGGTCATACCATGTATTCCTGCGCCGGCTCCATTGTCAGTCTTGGATCCATCGGTATACCAAACCAATTTCCGAGACTGACCAGGAGATCGCTCACTACCGCCCCAGGTAAGCTGGGTTTTGTATGGTCTGTGTGTATTTATCCGTTTTGGCATTGTATCACTCCCCATCTCAAATATTGGGTTTGTGATACTGCTCGTTATTCTGGTGTGTCCTAGGGAAGGCCCAGAGCACCAGTTGCCGTTACATTTCAGCCTGTATGCCCCAATCCTCGCCTCCGCCTTAATAATTATACCAAGAGGGGGGAGGCTTAATAGGGTTTCCATGGCTGCAGTTGGAGTGCTTCTAATAGCTCCCGTTATACAGAGACATGCTAGTCGCTGGAGTTTGGATAACTCCAGCTCTGCTTTTCTCTGTTCTATTTTTGGCCACCAGATAGTTGAACCGTAGGTTATCATGGGTCTTACCACAGCAGTGTACAACCAGTGTGGAGTGGTAATAACTTTCTTCATTTAAAAAATGAGAACCCAAAAATTTGTTTTTATAAATACCTGCCCACGCGCGACTGAATTTCTCGAAATTGATGGTAATTGTTTATGGTTTAAATATGTTTATTGTTTTGATTAAATATTTCACAATTTGTAAAAATGCTTTTATCTGTCTAAATTATACCTACTTCCTAAAAAAGCTGGAAAATAGAGTTTCCGCCATTAGGATTTTGGGATATATGAATTTCGCAACAGTTAAAATCACTTTTTTTGAGCTTTTTTCAGGCACTGATATAAAAAGAAGCAACTAATCCGAGAAAGTTTGACATGTGGATTTACATGGGTTCATATCAGCAAAATACTTACTTTTATTGAAAAGTACATAAGCAAAAAATGTTAAGGTAGTTCTTTCCCTACAGTCCAGTCACAAAGTTTTCGCTTACTACCCATATCATACGCACCATGGTTGCAGGTCAATATTTTTTAACATGGCTGTACCCCTTACACTATCGCACTACGATAAATTAGCGTATATAAAAATCTGGCAACGTCGGATATTTATTTTCCTATCGGCTTGTACATCCAGCTTCACTTATGACGAATTTGTTTAAACAACCAAAAAGGGTTTTTGCCAAATTTTGAACACTTTTAATTTATCATTTAAGTTTTAAGCACTTAATGCTTTCTTTTAATAAATATTACACCTATATTTTTTAAATACAGGTCTAATCTTTAGGTTTAATATGTCTTTATTTTTTAAAATAATATATTATAGTGCCTTCAATCTTTTTTTGTTTAAGTTAATTAAATTCATTGACGAATGCTGTTTGAATTTGGCAATGCGGCAAACCGACGAAGCACGGCGGGGTCGGATACGTCAGGCGGGCGACGACAGTTTAGTTTTCATTTATGAAGATAGCTTGCGCAAGTATGTAATTTTATTTGGTCATCTATAAATTTTTTGTTACACTTCCTAGGCTGATGTTTATTTTTATGGGCCAGTCATTAACGGGCGTTGGGGAGTATTTTTAGGGTTTTATTTTTATTTCCCGAAATACATATAATAATACCTAATAATTAATAAATTACCCTTGTATACTTGAGTCCACGGTGAAGTCCCCGGAAAGGTTTGGCAAAAAAAAACCGTGAAAACCCACGGTTCCACAATGTTTTCACAGTGAAGTTTTTCCATAAGCACACCGTGTTTCCACAGTGGTTTACTAAACCCACGGGCTTACACAGAAAATCCATGATGAATACATAGAAGTATTCACCGCGATTAAAATAGAATCCATGGTTTTAACATTTTAAATCCAAGATGGATACAAAAAGAAAACAAACATTAGAATTTTTAATTTTATAGTTATACACTATGTATACAAAAATAAACCGGGAACAGGTGGAACATATATATGATGTTTTCAGTGTTAGCCCCACAGTGTTTAATTGTGTATCACTGTGGGCCCAAAAGGATTAAATATTTTTTTTCCGACTTTAGAATTATATGGCCAATTCTAAACATTTTTGTGTAAAACCTTCATCACTCATCAATATTTCCCGGTTTTAAAAAATAATGTTAGTTAAAAATTAAAATTTACCATTGTGCCCGCTTATAAAAAAAACTGCCTAAAATAGAAAAAACAGATTTTTCTTTTATTCTAAGTTTTTAAAAGCTATCAGGTCCATGGTACCAAAATTACAGGTTACCAATGATACCACTCGTTTATGGGAGAATGATATGGCTTGACAAACATTACATGTTTTATAAAATCTTAGCAAATAAAAATCGAAATTTTTGACATTTGTCGATAACATAAACAGAACAGCTAATTTTTATAGGTATTATTTTTTAATTAAAACGCCAGTTTTAATTTTTACGTTTTATTTTGATAGTGACTTTTTACGCATACTGTACGAGGCTGTACTATGCTGCTACATCCAGGAAGCTTTGTTTGAAATCTGTGCTCAGCGAGCATTGAAAATTTGCATCAATTTGACAAAAGACTTAATTATCTAGCCCCGCTTAGAATGACGTTGGCGCTCGCCGAGCACGGATTACAAATAAAGCCCCTTGGGTATATTTAAATGCTTATAGGTGAAATCATTATGTTAGCAAATTATTACCCATGGCACCTTCTAATAGTCTCGCATCGCGCATAAAATACCTCCCCAAAAAGTTAAAAAATACTGCTTTTGTTAATATAACTTTAGTAATGTAGGCTCTTAGAGATGATATATTACATACATGTAGAATTTTTATGCAACTAGAAATAATATAAAGGATTTCTTAAGTATAATAAAACGAATTGATGTAAGCCTTAGCAATACAAAACTACCGGTTACAATTTTTTTTTCTTAAACTGTTATAATGCCTGAGGTATATGTCCCGCATTTTTTTCTGTATAAACCCTTTAAATTTCATTTGAATGATGCGATGGATCTTAAAAACTATATTCTATAAATGAAGCAAAGTTTCACTTGTTTATTTAACTGTTTTTTCACTTATTCTTTTTCATGCCGTTATTTTTGTTATAGGAGCATATTCTTAAAAGTAAGATAGAATTGAAAAAAAAACCTATTTTTTGAATAATTTGTGTCCAGTAAATCGACAAATTTCGATGTAGGAGCATAAATAGCCAAATGCTACATTAGATATAATTTACCTTGTGTGCCAGAAATTCCTTATCAGGTGCTGTTACTAAGAATTTTTTTACTTGATCCAAATCCAGATCCTTTGATTTTTTCAACTAGGTCGATTTCTTCCAGAAATAGGCCAGAACACCTTTTCTTACGTAATTTTTTAACATTGCGGCTGGCGCACTACTTTTTATATTCGGAAAACTGCTTCCTCTAAATTTTTTCCTTATATCCATTACCACGAATGGTCAATTTTTGACAATTTCAGTTTAATAGCGTAAGATTTTGTTTAGTCTCATAGGAACACAGAAATTGTTTCTGGTGGTGTATCAATATCAACAATATAATAACCCTACACCTGACAGCCTCGCTTCCATCGATATGTTAAAGTACCGTTAAATAGTTTTTTTTAATTTTATTATCTAAAGTACATCAAATAGTATATAAACCTCAGAACTAAAGCGTCTTTTAATTCCTTAGCGAATTGTAACCCTCCCTACTGTCGGGGTAACAACCTTTCGCCGCGGGATTAAAAGTATCGCTTTAGTCCCTAAGTTTATAATGTACTATTAATAAATCGTTAAAAATATGAATTATAAATAAATATTGTTTGTCAAGTTTTGTTTTATATATATATATATATATATATATATATATATATATATATATATATATATATATATATATATATATATATATATATATTATATATATATATATATATATATATATATATATATATATATATATATATATATATATATATATATATATATATATATATATATACATATATATTATATATATATATATATATATATATATATATATATATATATATATATATATATATATATATATATATATATATATATATATTGTCTAGTATATTCTGTATATTAAAATTTTTAATAAACCCATTAATACAATGTAATAAATCCTTTTTTTATGATTATATATAAATTTTTCTTTATTATCATTTAATAAAAATAAAATAATACATTTTTAAATTAATTTTTATGTTTGGAATTTTGGTTTTTCTTTTTCCCGCCTATAAATGTTTCAACGTTCCAGTTCATCTACTTGGTTTTTTCTCTTATCCCTACCCGTAAAAATATTTTAAAAATTTTAATAAGTTTTTTGTCCAAACTACGTGGTGAATAATCTTTTATTTTTTTTTTAAAATTCAAAATATTTTTTTCATTATACTAAATTTTCGTAAGGATGGTAAGCCCCCCTTCAAAAAAAATTAATAAAACTGTCATTTTCCCACGCTTCTTCCATGCTACATGTACAAAAATTGCAATTTTTAATCGCGATTATCTCGTATTAGGGCGTGGTCAATTTTTTCTTTAAATTTTACCAGCACATGTGTTGTAAAATTTAATAACTTTTTTATTCAAAATTTGAAGGATTTCTTAAGATGTTGCTTAAAGACCCAACTACCTTAAACGTCAATTTTAAATCATTTTACACATTTCTTTAACTCTCCCCCTTAATTTTGTTTACATAAAATTTTTATCTTGATTTTTCAATCTAATTCGGCAAGATTTCAATCCATTAAGTTTAACAAGGGTATCAAAATTGAAGTACTTAAAGTATTTTTTCAAGTACTTTTCTTTAGAAGTACTTGTACTTGTACTTGATTAATTTATATATATTTTTATATATATATATATATATATATATATATATATATATATATATATATATATATATATATATATTATAAAAAAAACGTGAACTTTTACTTAATTTGATTATAAATTTTAAAGTATTGATGTACTTAAGAAAAAAGTACTTCAAGTAAAAAAGAAGTACTTGAAGTTAAAAGAAATCAATCAAGTACGCCAATTTATTCACGTTAAATAATCGCGCAAACAGGTTAAAAGAAGAATATCGCCCGACTCTTGCAGACTCTAATACATTATAGCTCTCAATTCAATTGTTAATAGCACCAAGAATGGTAAAATTACAATTATTTTTAAATAACGTTAATATCATAGGTCCTTAAACATCAGAATATTGTATAAATACTAGTTTAAACATTTTTGGAAAATATTTTTTAATTTGTTTCTAACACCACAATCCAATGTATATATCTCGCCACTTTCTTGTCTTCAAGCTCTTCTACCAGCTTTACTTTTGTTTTTAATAGGGAACCAACTTGTTTTAATTAATACTTATAATACTTAAAGGTTAAAACTGGAGAAAATATTGGGTCATTCACTAGTTTTAAGAGGTCATAAAGTTTAAAAATGTAAAATAAAAAGTGCATTCGGATCGAATTAAAACATTATATTGGACCTTCAAACCCGAAAAATATTAAAAAAAAAATTACCTTGCTAAAAATCTCAATACATACATCACAATAACAGACTTTACAGATAAGGTAAATCGTTAAAATATCAAAGTACATTTTCTTTTGCGCTAATACAATTTAGGCTGTCATTTAACTTGATGTTATTGAACAAGTGCTAGTCAATTAAAAAGAAGCAACTAACTTTTTTGAATTTACTTGGAAAAGCAAGTACATTTTAACGAGTACTTGTACTTAAAGTACTTTTTAAAAAAGCATAAATTTAGTACTTGTATTTGAAGTACGATTTGAGAGGACTTTGACAGCTCTGAAGATGAACAAAGTTCGATAAGGTGGTCGTTTTTTCGGATACAATTCACACAGTTTTTGTATCTTTTTTAATAAGTTTCAAAGTTGACAGAAAAACTTTTCAAAAAATATTTTGTAATTTCTGAAATTTTCAAAAAAAAATTAATTTGATAAAAGGACAAAGAGGGTTAATTAAAACTGAAAAAAATCTAATATGAGGAAAAATAAAGTTGATGGTAACCCAAAGAAAAATGTTGGTCGGCAAATTCAAACACCATCAGTTAGCTGGAAAAAAGAGTATAATGTAAATGTCTTTTAAAATATTTCTTCTAATAATGCTAAAAAACCATCCTTGCATCTCATATAGTTCCTAAGATTTAAATGGTGAGAGTTGAATTTAAAATATCTTATACAATATTATTAAATAAATTAAAATATAAATATTATAAATTATAATAAACGTAAAAATAAAAATGGTTACCGAATGACATCTATGCTTTACTGTGCCATCAAGTGACGATGATACCACAAACTTTTTGTTGCCACTGAAAGCTATTCCATAATAGCATTGAATGTTCCCGAAAGTGACAAAACAAAATCCCGATCCCACATTCCACAGTTTAACTTTACCAAATTTTCCCCTCCTGTAGCTAGTAGTTGTCCATCTGTGGAAAAGACACCAAGACATAATACTGGAATGGCCTTGTTGTTTCATTACATATGTTTCACCTAAAACATCAAGGTCACCAATTTTAAATTGTTATACCCACAATGCATGTATTCACGTTCAGATTTAAGTAACATTGTTTTAATAAATATATGAATTTATTTTTTTAACAAAAAACATCATTTCACAAGTTTAATTCCTTGGTTTTCTCCAACTTAAAAATTAACCCTAACAATAACCAAAAAAATATCCATTTGTTTTTGAAAGAATATGGTTCCAAAGACAATATATTTGATTGGTAATGTCAAATGATTTTAGGTAAAACTTACTTTGCCATTCCCAAACCAACAACTGACCAATACCACCGCATCCTAAAGCAATCCAATCGCCAGTATGGTTAAGGGCAATAGATGAAATTTTCTTTCCAGATATGCTTAAAGAATGAACCATTCATGTCTGGTGCTTCATGAATAAAGAAGGCGCCATTAGAGTAGCCTGTAAAAAAATCACTAATTTTGTTTCTTTTCCATTGGAATTAAAATTTTAATTTTTACAAAACTTGCGAATCTTTTACTTGCAAAATTCTAATTGGACCATATTTTAAACAACAAAATATTTTTTGCGGTTTTTGCCAGATTGACTGCTTTGATCCACGTCCCAAGGGTAAGTATGAACCAAAAAAAAATTAATTTTTATAAGTTATGTTTTCTGATGAATGTACAGGCTGTTTTGGATATGTGGAATTGCAGGGGTATCTCTGTTATTATTAGAGACAGAGACTTGTGGTTTTCGGGGTGACGCCACCTTTTAAGAAACAAAAAAAATGACACTAAAAAGATTTTTCATGGCTTTTTTCGTTTTGACATACAGGGCGATATTCCATTTTTGGACCCCCTCTATTTTATTTGTAACTTACAACATTTTTAGGCATTTTTACGTATAATCCCGGGGTGAGATATGAACCAAACATATGTTTTTTAAATCTTTAAAAAATTATGTCAAATGAGAGCTTTTCAAAAATATATAATGTTTAATGGTTATTTCATATTTTTTGAATAAATTAATGTTTTTAATTTTAATTGTAATTTTATAGTTGGCTGAGGTATAAACATTTCGAAACAAAAAATAAAGATAGCCATAAATTTCCAAAGTTTAAAATATCTAAGTTTTAACATAATTGTTTTGAAGTTATTAATTTTTGTATTATTGACGTTCAATGTTTTATCCGTCATTATCAATTTTATATAAAAATATGGCACTAAATGCCAATTTTACAAACGGGAAAAATTTTGATTGGAATGCTTGGCCTCAAATAACGAGATTTATTTTTTGGATTTTTTCTTTTGGGATAATATGAAGAATAAAATAAATCATATTCAATATCTAAAAATCTGTCAACTTTTTTCAAGAAATCAAAAAAATAAAAAAAATTGGAAATAATTAATTTTAAAATTATTTAAATTTTGCTTTGAAAACTAAACACATTCGGAAAAGTTGAAAGATTTAACCGAATTTGTTAAACGGACGAGTGTAGTCCGTCCATAGCCAATAAGTTTGAAATAAACATATATTCTTAAAACGGGTTATCAATGTTTTCAAGTAAGATTATTTTCTATTTTTATATAATTTTTTAAAAATAATTATTTTATTATAGTACTTAAAAACAAATCAATTTTATAAAGCATTAAACCTTTTTATGTCTTTTCATGTTTTTTGTAACTATTATTGGAGCAGACTGGTTTCCATAATAATCTATAAAAAAGTATAATTTTAAAAAAATAATATATAAATATCTTTATTCTGGAGAAAAACCAAATAATTTTTCTTTTAGTTTAATATTCCCAGAAATCAAAATAAACTTTATGAACCTATCTTTATGGCTAAAAGTTTTAATTACTTTTTTTATACCGGGTGACAACGAAATCACTACCCAGCCCTTTATTTTCTTGAATAAAAACGTGTGGCTTTTAAATTTTGAGATGACATATTATATCATACGATGCCGATTTTGGATATATAACATGTGTCTATCACTTCTGGTTTAACCGGAACGACATTAACTTTGATTTTTTAATGGAACACCCCTGTGTATTTTTCGGGATTTACGGATCATTTCTGATATAAAATCTATATTATATCCTATACCTATCTCTGCATGTTTTTGGGGAAAAAAAGGGCGATTGAAGGGTCCAAACGACCGCACATTTGGGGTTTTATGGGAAAACAAATAAATGTTATGAAATTTTATATTTTAATTTAATTTTCCTAAAGACCCTATCTGTGGAGGTCATAAAAAAAAACTATTTTCCCGGGTTTCCAAGTTGGCAAAAAATGGACTTTTTATAATTTACTTAAAATTTTAATAACCCCTGTATATTTTTTTAAAATTTGATTCGACGGTTTTTTCCTAATATAAAATTACTATTATACATATTTTATTTTGTTAGTTTTGAAAAATTGTTTGTCCCTATAACTGCACAATATCGTCGCTTTGGACATTTCAATCGCCCTTTTCTCAAAAACTAAAAATTTAGGATATAATAGGGATTTTATATCGGGAATGACTTGTAGAATCCAAATATTAAAAAATATACGGGTTTATAAATTTGAAGTAACAATATTAAAAAGTTAATTTTCGGAGTACTTCCGGTAAAGCCGGAAAATCTTATTATGACCTCCCAAATAAGTCTTAAAAAAAAATTAAATTAAACATAAAAACATTTTTATCATTTATTTTTTTCCCAAAAAAAACTGCATAATTTGGGGTTTTGACATTTTTTTAATGCCATTTTAAAAAAAAAACAAAAAAAGGTATAGAATATAAAAATAGATTTTATACGAAATGATCCGAAAAAAATTTAAAAATAATATATAATCTTAAAATTTAAAAGCCATATGTTTTCATTCAAAAATAAAGGGCGGGGTTTTTCGTTGCCCGGGGTTTATTTTTTAAATATTAAAGGTACCTGCACGTGCCTTTTACCAGTAAATTTTAAAAAAAAACCCAAATTTAAAAAAAATGTCAGTTAATAAAACAAAATTTTTTTGTTTCATCTGTTTTGAGTAATAAAAAAAAATAATTTATATGCTACACTCGTCCTCGAAAAACCAAAAAAGTTCAAAAAAAACATGTATATTTTATAACGGGTTGCCAATTTTTTTATTTTCTATTTTTTTTAATTTTATAAAAATAATTATTTTATTTATACTTAAAAACAAAAAATATTTTATAAAAAAAAATTAAACCTTTTTTTTTTTTTTTTTTTGTTTTTTTTTTTCTTTTTGCAAAGGGGGACTAGCTCTCCATAATAATCTACAAAAAAAAATTTTAAACAAAAAAAAAATAATATAAATATCTTTATTCTGGGGGAAAAACCAAATAATTTTTTTTTTTAAATTTTAAAAATCCCAGAAATCAAAATAAACTATAAAAACCTTTAAAAAAAATATCAGACATTTTATGAGAAACAAGGGCAACTGTTGGAAGAGAAGATTAATAGGGGGATCAAGCGTAGAATTGGGAAAAAATTGTTTGCAAATAAAATGGAAGTTATTGATTATTTTTTTTTAAATTGGGGAACCCAATTTTTTAAAGTATTTTTTTTAAAAAAAAAAACAAATTTTCACAACTGCCAATTTCAAATTTTTTTCCGGGATTTTTTTGTTTTCAATGGCATTTTACGTTATCGAGGGTGATTTTTTAATACACAGGGTAAAACATGCGAAATGGGTTTTTTAAGGGGGAAAAAACCGGTTCCCCCAAATTTTTTTTAGTGTGTCAAAAAAATATTATCAATTGAATAAAATATGGTTTTTTTTTGGGTTGTTTTCTCGCAAACGACCCCGAAAAAAAAAAGTAAAAGGGGGGAATTATGTATAATTTGATATGCACTTTAAAACTACCCTTAAAAAAATTTTTGGCCCCAAATTTTAAAAAAAAAAAAAATTTAAAACCAGGGTTCGGGGGAAAAATTTGTACTTTAAAAATTCCCCGATTTTTTTAGGTTTGTCAATGACTATTTTAATAAAATCCTAGTTTTTTTTTTTATATTTTTTAATTTTAGGTTATATGTAGTCGCGACTTTACCATTTTATTTTTAAGCGTTTTTTGGGTTAAAAGTATTTTCAAAAATTCTAAAAATTTTTCTGTTTGAACCAAAAATATTTTTTTTTTTTAAAAGAAAGAATTTTTTTAAAAGTAAGTATATAAAAAAAAAAAAAATAAATATCAATAATTTTAACCCCAAAAATTTAAAAAAATACTTAACCTTTTTTTTAATTTTTGGAAAAAATTAAATTTTTATTAAAACTAGAAGAGCGATTTTCCCCTTAAATTTAAAAAAGAGTACATATATATATAAATGAAATATTGCCATAAAAATGGTAAGCCTATAACAAAATTTTTTTTAAATTTTAGGGCTTTTTTTTTTGATAAATTTTTTTAAAAAAAAAGAAAAAAGACAAGTTAATTACACACCATTTGAATAGATAAAGATAAAAGTAGGTGTTCTGGGGACTAAATTAATAAAAAAACCTATATATTATCTGTTTCGATAAAAAAACCCCATCGGCCCCCGGTCGAATTATTTCAATTTTACAAAAAACCCTTGAAAGAAGGGCATTAGATATATAAAAGACGTTTCATAAATATTAGAATTGTGTTCGATGATTTTGGGGATTTTTAGTTGAATTTTTTAAAGGAATTGGAAAAAAAGAAGATATACATTTTTAGCTTTTCCCCCTTTTTAAACCAAACATAATATCCATAAAAATTCCCAGACTTTTTTGGCCTTCCAGGTCGCCCCCAAACCCCGATAGGGTCATATCTCAAATTTGGGTATAAATATTTCATTCATGAAAAAAGCGTGAATAAAAAAATACAAAAACGACGATATTTTTTAAAATAATTTTTTTGATATTTTGAATTTATTCCAATTGGGGGAACCCCACACTGTATAATAATTTGTTGCAGTATTTTTGACAGGAAAAAAGAAAAAAAATTAATAAAATACGATTACTGCTAACCAAAAATTTTTATGTTTTTTAAAACCCAGGGGGTTTTTCCCAACCACCCAAAATTAATAAATTTGGGGATTTTGTGATTTTAAGGCAAAAAATCGAAAAATAAACGAACCCCCTTTCCGAAGTGTGGGGAAAGGGGGGGTTTAAAAATTTTAAACGCTTTTTTTTTTCATGAAGGGATAGTGTTTTTTTAAAAATAACACTGCCATTCTAAAAAAAAAAAAAAAAGTTAGAAATGACTATTCACACATCATAAATATTTTTTTTTCCCAATTTGTAAAATTTTTTCCCCAAAGACTCGCGGGGAAACGCCAGTTTAAAATTTTCAAAAATTTTTCCGAAGGTTTTCGTACTAAAATTGAATTTTTTTTTATAATGTGGAAAAATCTCGTAAGGGTAAATACCAAACGAAAAAAAAAGTCTGAACCTTCATCTCTTGCACAGTTATACTAGCAAATTCGTTCACATAAATAAATAATCTTATTGCAACAGTAAGACATGTACAATTACACTTTATTTCTCTTCCGCTTGTAGCTGGAAAATTGTAGCAACTTAAGGGTCAAATATATTTTTCGGAAAATGTTTATTATTTTACTATTTGGCTAAATAGGATTTTTTTTCTTTTTTTTTATGAGCTTTGCAACTTGGAATTTTTTTTTCCCCCCCAATCCCCTTAAGTAACAAATCAGATTTGAGCAAAACATTATAAGCACCATGTTAAAGTATTATTTTTTTAAAAAATATTCCTACATTCTTCAATATAATTTTGAAATTTAAATAATTCGAAGTAGAACAATAATTTGTAAGAAATCGTGTCATCACGAAATATGACACGGAATATCGGCCAGAGTGATCTCGAAAGTTTCCCCTTTTTTTCGAAAGAGCAAGGACGCAGCTTTAAAATGCATGTACTTGAATTTCCCAGGATGCCCCCGGAACGGCTATTTCAACTTTAATATCGGATAAATCTTAAAAAAAAGCACATTTGCGAAGCTTTTGTGCCCTCTGGTGAGTTTACGAAAACTTATTTTTACTATTATTACTGTCACGCTGATTAAAGTTGTCCGGCATGACAAAAAGTATCAGAGGTGAAAAACTTTTACAGAGCCACAAGTAAAGAGTTTATCTGCCTTGAGGACAATCTGATGGTGAGTAAATGAAGTTGTTTACTTGCATTGTATACTTACAAGGGGCACGGCCTTGGGGTCGGCGATTTGGCCTAATTTTTTTGTGGCTATGGAGTGTCTTAGTACATATATTACAATATTAAAAAATTAAGGTGCACTATTGAGAAAATTTCACAAAAAAAGATTTTACATTTTTTTGTATAGCATATATTCTTAAAATGTAATTCGTGTTGAACCGCCGCTGGTTAGGCAGCAGCTTAAACTTTTAACCGGGTTCGGTTCGATTTTCTCCATGCCTTTTATTAAGTAAATACTTATTTTAAATGTTATTAATCTTTACAATACTTTTAAAACTATTTATTTTAATTTTTGTAATTAAATAATTCTAACATTAGTTTATGCTTATAAAAATTATTCTCAGCGACTTCAAAAACCTATACGAAATATATTTGCATGGGTTTATCTCATTTTTTGTTGAAACAATGTATAATTGTTTAGAAAGTTGTGAATTCTTCATTACTACAAGCTGTGAGCCGGAAGATCGCAATTACTTTTTGCTTATCTATATCGGGCTAACTTTGAGCCGCAAACGGACCATTTTGCAACATAAAATTGTTTATAACAATTGAATATTATTATTAATTAGATTTCAACATGCAAAATATTCATCTAACCTGTAACTAATATTTTTGATAATTTATGATATGCGGCCGCTGTCAAAACTGCTTCTTTTGGTCCTTTCTACTTATCCGCCAGATAATGCCTTGGATTCTCTTATAATAAATTTTATTTGAGTCCTTATTTTCCGTATCCCTAATATCCATTTCACTTAAAGCTGCAACTGCTTCTTCTTCTGTTTTTTCTAAGGACTTAGTCAAATCAATATCATCTTCTTCAGGTTCATCTGAAGATTTCTAAGAAACCAAAACTCTATCACTTAAAGTATTAAAACAAAGAAGCAGAAATACAGGGTGATTCACGTTGAGTGTCCTATTAAAAGTACTGGGAAACCAAAAAAAAAGTACTTTTTGAAATTTCACAGGTAACAGGAATAAGTACATTTTAAAATTATTTTGGCAAGTGAGCGAGCCAGATCTCACCGAAACCAACGGCAACATTGAATTTTAAATGGAACACCCGTTTTTTATCGCATATTCGGATTCTACACAAAATTCTAATACGTTTTATTAACATCTTCCATACCTAATATTACCGTTTTTAAGAAAATAATTAATTATTTTTTTTAAGGAAAATTATCATGTTAAAAAGGTTTCATATTTACGTCCTAACCGAGCTGGATACTAGACATTTTTTTTGGGGTTAGACAATGCATTATTTAAAAGATCTGCATGCTATTATAGCAATATTTCTAAGGGGTCCCAAAAAGTTTGCATTTTTACCGATATTAAATAATGATTAAAACTCAATTTTGTCAAAACAACATACTGTATTTTATCCAATTTTTGAATAGACCAAAATTTATACAAAATGTCCATACATGTTCCTACCCATTTGCCACCTTTTTTAAATACACACGAATTTTGAATTTTTCCTGTTTTTAAATACTATCTACAGTTAATCACCGGCTTAATTTACAATTTACCTAGGTAGGCCATGAAAGTTTGTATTTTAAATTGCTCTGACAACTATTTGAATATAAGGTAAAAATATTTATTTTTTTTTGGTTAATAAGAAATAAATTTATAAAAATTTAAAATTGCTTATTTTAAAAAACGGTTGAGATGGGTATAGAAAGATGTATGGACATTTTGTAGGTAAATTATTGGTCTATTCAAAAATGGGATAAAATACAGTATGTTGTATTTGACAAAATTGAGTTTTAATCATTATTTAATATCGGTAAAAATGCAAATTTTTTGGGACACCCTGTAGGATATATTGCTATAATAGCATGCAGATTTTTCAATACATGATTTCTAACCCCAAAAAAAAATTTTTAGTATCCAGCCGGTTAGAACGTAAATATGAAACCTTTTAATATGATAATTTTCCTTAAAAAAAAAAATAGTAATTAATTATTTTCTTAAAAAAACTAATATATAGGTATAGGAAGATGTTAATAAAACACTTGAATTTTTGAGAATCCGAATATGAAAAAAAACAGGGTGTTTCATTTAAAATTACAATGTTCCGTTTTTCGGTTAGATCTGGCAAAGCGCACGCCAAAATATTTTTAAAAATGTATTATTACCGCGGCCGTGTGCCAAAACAAAAAGTACGTTTTTTTGGTTTCCCAGCTTTTAATAGGACACTAACGTGAATCACCCCTGTTATTGTGCACAAAAATTTGAAATAAATGGAAAACTTTTGTTTATATTATTCAGATACCTCATGCTTGTTTTCCAAATCTATAGTAGAGATGGGCTTGAAAAAATGAATATTAGAGTAAAAGGACTATAATCAGCATAACTATGATTGGGATTAATTGTAAATTAGAGACTGGCTACCAGTTGACATTGGGGGTAACCCAGCATTATCTTGGTGAATAACAGAAAAGTGACCATCTACCATAATATTTTTTTTTTGAACCTGGGACCGTCTACAAAGTAAAAAAACGTACTGTGAATATTTAAACTGTGGTAAAAGGAAGTGTATCAACAGGGGACCTACATATTGGAAGATTTGGTTGAAAACGGAAAACCAGTGCAGGCAGTAGGTTTCACAGTGTAGACACAGTAGGAATGAAGGAACAAACAAAGTGGGAAGTCTAGGGCCTCTCAAGTTAGAATGTAATGAAATGCATAAGTGTGGCACTACGTGTTGCTCTTTTGGGAGGTACCAGAGGACGAATTATACTTGCTAATTCTTTGGAGACGTCCTAAAATAGCTATAAAAGAGCGACAAACCCCCCACAACTCGTCGGTAGACAAGAAAAGGAAGCCTTCTTCTAAGTGTGGAATCATTAATAAGGTGAATAGCACTTCTATGAAAGGATTCGAGAATGCTAAGAGTTATGGAAGAAGCCATACCCCAGACATGAAAAAAAATAATATATATATATATATATATATATATATATATATATATATATATATATATATATATATATATATATATATATATATATATATATATATATATATATATATATATATATATATATATATATATATATATATATATATATATATATATATATATATACAGTGTGGTCATTTAAGTGTGCAACATATGGATTTTTTTATTAATTGCACAATCAAAATACAAATATTGCCGAAAGTTGGTGCATGTTCAATAATCATATTAGGTGCACTTACAATGCTTGCAAGTCAAACAGCATACAGGGTAGGTCAAAAAACATAAAAATTGTACAAGAGTAAAGTACCCTTATTTTAGAAAATTAGGCAAAATGTTCTGAAGAAAAGTTGTTTAGAATTAAAAGTTATGCCTAAATACAAAACCGTGGCCTCCTAAGAATTTTTTTGCTTTTTTTTAAAAAACCTTCAAAATTTCTCTTTACTTTTTTTAATATTCATCCTAAAAACTCTCATAAACTATTCAAAATCAAATTAATTTTGCAGAACTTTGTTTAAATTCAAGCATATTTGTAAGATTAATAAAGATTTTTATTTTTTTAGGGGATCACAATCTTTATGTTTGTTGCAGCAATATTAAATTAAACACGTCTTTAAAATTTTATAAAAATTCTTTTTAATAAGGTAAAACATTAGTAATGGTAATATGCATATCAAAAAGCGCTTATTTAAAGTGCAAATTTTTTATTTTACATGTTTATTTAAAGGCTGTACAAATAAATAGACATCAAAAAAACTTACTAAAATTATCGCGGATACCCATGAAAAAAAAACAAATGAGGGATAATAATTATTTTTCGCTTATTAAGTTTATTTCATTTTAAATGCCTCCTCCAAGACAGTTAAAGTCAGCCGAGAAGGCCGAATTAGTTTTAATATGTGAAGATAACTATAAGTAAGTGCGTGAAGCAGCAGATATTTTCAATGAAAGACATCCAAAGAAACTAGTTCTTTATTCAACTCAACTGTTAGCAGAAATTTGGATAATTTCAAACAGACAGGGTCTTTAGATTGTTAGTATTGCAATCTACTGTTAGTGAATTTTACGATCGGACAATTAGATGCAATGAACGAGATGGTGGACATACGCGTCGAAAATTTTTTTGCACATTATTTTATTTTTTTATGAGTTTTAAATATTTTTCGTTCTATGTAAATTAATTTTAATTTTTTAATTGTAAGGTTATAGCATCGGCACTAACCAAACATTGCATTATTGGTTTTGAGATTTGGGTGCATTTAGTGCATACATAATGCATACCTTGTGTTGTTAGTTTTAATTCATAATTAGAATAATATTAATGTTACTTTTAACACTTATTTGTTCTTTTCCATGGGTGTCCGCGATTATTTTAGACGGATTTAGGTTTGTATATTAATTTTTTAATAAACATAACAAAAATGTTGTACTTTCAATGAGCGTTTTTTATCAGGCACATTATAATTACTAATGTTAAAGAGAATTTTTGCAAAATTTTAAATTTGTGTTTAATATTATTGCAACAAACATAAAATTTTTCATTTCCTAAAAAATTAAAAATTTGGTACAGTTAAATAATAAACTTTTTTCTCTGAATCTCTTTCTGATTTATAGTTATCTCCACATATTAAAACTAATTCCGCCTTCTCGGCTAACGATAACTGTCTTGGAGGAGGCATTTAAAATCATATAAACTTAATAAGCGAAGAATAATTATTCAAGAAAAAAAAAATTGTCACCAAACTGTCATAATGTTTACTTTTAACCCTCATTTGTTTTTTTTTCATGGGTATCCGCGATAATTTTAGGAGGTTTTTTAATGATGTTTATTAATTTAACATTTTAAACATTCTAAATACAAATTTTGCACTTTAAAAAAGCGTTTTTTGATATGCACATTATCATTACTAATGTTATATCTTATTAAAAAGAATTTTTGTTAAATTTTAATGTTGTGTTTAATTTTATTTTATTTTATTTATTTATTGACTACAAAATTACAAGATGTTTACAATGTTTACAATAAAAATTTTGAAACTTAACAAAATGCTTTTTTATAATAATAATAATGACACCTAGGTACTTACTGCACCTGTATGTGTCGGTAGAACTCTCTTAACTAATATTCAATATATAACAACAATATCACACCAAAACAATATTCGAAATAAACCCGAATTACAAACAATAAATAAATCAACAAATTTTCCAATTCTAAACGAGTTCTTTCAAAGTTTTGTTCCATTTTAAATTAATTTACTGCATTATTTTAATGAAGGTATTATAATTATCAAAAATATATTTCCTACAATGTTTACTAAAAATCTTATGATTAGAAATGTCTCTGATTTTAAGTGGCAGTAGATTGTAGAATTTCGGCGCCAAAAGTTTACAAATTTTAATGTTACTGTTTTTGTACAATCAGGAATTACAATATGTTTATTTACATTGTTTCTTGTTTGGTGCCTATGATTAACAAATTTTTGTAGTATCTTTTTTTTATGTACATACATGGATGCAGCATGCAATACAATGAGTATATACTACCAATTTCCTATTATACAGTAAGCTCGTTGGGTAGAGTCTATACTTATTAAATATTATTTTCAGTATGTAGTTTTGTACGATCAACACTGGCCGCAAATTACTTTTATATATGCCTCCCCATAAAATTAAACCATATCGCACTAAAGATTCTATCAAGGATTTGTACACTAATGTTAGTATTTTCGACCAAGAAATTCCCTCAATAAGTAGAACTTGTAGACCAGGTTTCTTATTTTTTTTGTTAGGTATGTTATATGTTCATTCCATTTTAAATGCTGATCAATGATTAAGCCAAGATATTTAGTTTTTGTTACTGCTTTAATTTCTTGTCCATGTTCATCTATTATTAAAGTTTCAAAATTAGGTCTGTTAGTTTTGTTTATTGAAAAAGCTATATAGTTTGTTTTTGCTAAATTCAATGATAATATCGTTGCAACAAACATGATGTTTGTGATTTCCTTAAAAATTAAAATTCTATGTTATCGTTACAAATATGCTTGAATTTGAACAAAGTTAATAATTTATAAGAGTGTTTAGGGTATATATAAAAAAAAAATGAGAAGAATTTTAGAGGTTTTTTTAAAAAAAAACAAAACATTTTTTAGGTCATGTTTTGGTATTTAAGCATAATGTTTAATTCTGACATTTTCTTTAAACCACATGCACCAACTTTTGGCAATATTTGTATTTTAATTGTGCAATTAATAAAAAAAAATCCCATATGTTGCACACTTAAATGACCACACAGTATATAAACAAAACTGTTAAACACAGCAAACCCTAAAAGTATTTTTATAAAAATAAGGTCTTTGGTACAAAGTGTAATTACTTAGAATATTACGCCTAAAATCCAATTCTGAATAACCATAAAAAAATCTAAATTTGATTAAATTATTTATAAAAAAATATTTAAACTAATGTTTCAGTTACATTTTTTAAAGAAATGATTTTTAAGTGGTCGCTAGAAACACTTAACAATATTTTACGCTTATTTCACAACTGTTTTTACCTTTTTTTTAGTAGGAACAGCACTGTCCTCCATAGGCTTTAGTTCATCAATATCTATTGTACACTCCCACACACACGTTTGCCCATTTCTCGAGATTGTTATTAAATCATAACTGTCCTTTTCAAAAAAACATCCTACAATCCGATCAGTGTGGTTGCCTAATGAGTATATTCTAAAGTTTTTGTATCTAAAACAACATTAAAATAGGTTATTAACATAAAACAGAATGAAGCTCTTTAGGCTACATCAAACTAATGTTTTAATCTGTGTTTTTAACTGTTGTCTTAGGTTCTTTGCATAATTTTACATATATGATAATGTCTGAGTTTATTTGACCAGTGGCAATTTTAACATTATCGTTGTTACTAAGCAATTATGTTTCTTGTTTTGGATTGTTTATATATAAAAATAAGGTGAACCCAAACTCAAATTCAAAAATGCTTTATTGTCTGAAGATGATAAACAATCTTATTGACAAAGCTGAAAAAAAAAATCTTTTACTAGCATTTAATAAATAAACGTGTAAAAAGCTAATACAAATAAGATATTACAAATAAAATCGCATGTAAAATAAACATAATCATAAAAAATAAACATGTTAAGCTATATACAAATGTCATAAAATAAAATAAAATAAAATAGTGATATGTCATTCATCAAACATTAAAGACCTGACTGCTTTATCAATACAAATTTTGTATTTTTCAAGTAATAAAGCTTTTTTCTACTTCTTATGCTTCAACAAGGACATTTCACAAAAAAAACACAAAAATGACAGAGATAATTAAAGGATCATACTGGAACATATAGTTTTTTACATTGTTTTATACTGGGCTCCAAAGTTCTAGTAGGTAGGTCTGAAGAATAATGATCACAGTTATATTCTGTTAATAAAGCTTTTGACGCTTGTTAAAAAATAACTACCATACTTATTAAATTTTGAAATAGGCTATTGACTATGAGAGAGAATAGTTTCAACCTTTGCATAAAGAATATATAAATATATAAATATATATATATATATATATATATATATATATATATATATATATATATATATATATATATATATAATTATACATTATTATCTTCTTGAAACAGACAGAAAAAAGCAATAAAAGGCAGCTAATCAAAATATTCATATCCCTGTAGGCAGAGCCTTCTTTTTTTACTCGCACTATCTCGAGTACGTTGATACACTATAAACACCTATCGCTTCGACTTTTTTATTTATTGTTTTTTATCTATGGCTTGTACGGCTTCTACTGCACTGACGATTTCAGGGTACATTTCAAGGTACCGATCGACTCGAGGTCACTGAGAAAATCAGGTAGCAACAGGGAGAGTTACATTACTTGTTATTATCTATACTTTGGCTATATTCTGTTAATAAAGCTTTTTACGCTTGTTTCTGTTAAAAAAAAACTCCCATTATTATTAAATTTTGAATTAGGCTATTGACTATGACCAAAAAGGGAGGTAAAAAACTGCAACGTTAAAGGTGTTTTATTGTTTCATACGTTCAATTAATACTAAACCGCGGAGCTTTACCATTTAATAGAGTGCATTTTTGAGATAGAAGTGAATTTACCCACTTTTCAGTTTTTAATTTCAACTCAAATTCTATTCACTTTTTGTACATACATAGGAAAGTTGTTAAAAATTAAATTTTCTATTAAAATGTCACCTTCTAAAGCAAAAAAGAAAAAAATACAAAAATATATTCAAAAACAAAGCAAAAAACTGAAAAAATGGATTTTTTAATTAAATTTTGCCCATAACTTCCATGTAAATTTGGAAACAGGACATCACAGAGGAAAAAGGCTGTTGCAATGTTCAGACTTTAGGATTTGTAGAAACCGAGATATAATTTTTCTAGCTTGTTGTTGGCTGTAGTTACTGTTGGCTACTCATCTTTTTTTTTACTTCGTCCTATAACTTTTTTCCTTAAGGATTTAGGTATATACAACATGAGAAAGAGAGCTAATTTTACTACCTTTAAAACCTTTTAAACGGTATGTAGAATTAATAGTAACTAAGATATGGAATTTTAAATTTGACCACTCCCAGCGTTTCTTTGTAATTTTAATTGTGACTTTACAAAATAGCCTGTGGATGTACCAAACGGATGTAAAGAAAACTGTTGCTGCAAGAAGTTAGGATTAAATTTCTCCACGTTCTGCAAGAAATGTATGGGCATCAATTGTAAGAACGCTGATGTAACTGAATTATCAGAAAAAGATGTTTAAGAATATGCTGACAAAGAATTGTATATCAATATTGAAAATCTGTTAAATAATTTTAATATTTAAATATGTAAATATAAAAGGTTCAGTCAGCAAAACAAATAATTAGTAAGAGGTTTTCTATAAAGAAGAATTTAATTTAATTTCTATTTCCCAATCGATGGTAAGTTTTTTTTATAAAATAATGAAATAAACACATCTATAAAAATAGTTTGTTTATTTCATAAAAAAAATGGCAATAATATGATAAAGTAGTTTATTGATAAAATTTTAAAATTCAAGAAACAACGGTAAAGATTTTTTTTCAAATCTCAGTTACTATTAATTCTATACAGACGTTTCTTACTTAGGCACCGTTTTAAAAGTCGTTAAATTTGCTGTCTTTTTCACGTCATATTATATACCTAATAGGCAAAGAAAAAAATTTTAGAGCAAAGTTTAAAAAAGAAACATGAAAAACGAAATAAAAATGATAATAATAGCCTTGACAAATTATATCTCTGTTTATTATTTTTTTTCCATTTTAAAGAAATGGTAGCACTCCGCGGTTTATTCATATTTTAGGGTCAATTGAATGTATGAAATAAAATCTCTTAAACATTGTAGTTCCTTTCCAAAGTACATAGTCAATAGCTTTAACTTATTATCTACCATTCTTAAGTCGAATTCTAAATTTTAAGTATGCCAGCCCAATAACACTTGACAAAAGATCATGAGGCAACATGGGCAACACAGATTCGTCTAAAAAATATCCGGCTCAAATTGTGAGCAGAAATGGTATTTGGTAAGACAATTAACCAGATGAAACAAACTTAAAACCAAAACAATAATTAATCAACAGTATAAAATATTGTCGCTACTGAGGTAACAATTGATTAACGATAAATTTAAGTAAATTAGCCTGTTTATTTATTTATTTATATAATTATCAATAAACGGAAAACCCCATTAAAGAATTACAAATACAGATTAAAAAAAAATCCAACACTAAAAAAAGTTTAACATTCAGCAAATTTACAAATGGATAAATTCTGAGCATAAATCAATAAAATATACTTATAACAATCTCTAAACATAAATTAACAATTTAAACCTTTAATAAATTAAAACAGCCCAAATATATTTTTCTTAAATCTATTTAGTGAACCCACAAAAGGATCTGGATGGTATTTAAGTATTTTAAGGTTCAGGACATAAAACCATATTTTCCATAATTGGTGGCATGAAATTTACCTTCAAAAAAGTCATTCCTTCTTAACAAGCGATCAGGCACTTTTATATAGATCTGCTCCAGCAATGCTGGACAATCAATATACCCATTCAACAATTTATAGACAAACAAGAGATCATTAACTATTCTCCTTTCTCCTTCTATGGATGCATACTGCAGTCGGGATCTCACTAGGGAGCAATAAAGAATTTTTAAGAAAGACAAAGACAAGTCTCAGGCCAGTCTAAAAATAAAGCCCATCAACATCAATGCCTTAGAAACATCCAAAGAATAATGATCTCGAAAAGTAAACTTATCATCAAGAATTACCCCAAGATCCCTGACACTAGACAGAAGTGACAGTTCCTCCCCCCAATATGATAATGAGTACTGATTCTCGTTTGATTTCTGTAAAAACTAATGTAATTACATTTACTGAGAGAACCATCATACTCAGTTTAGTTGTAAAACAAAGAATATTTTATTTTTAAAGTAACCCTTTGTAATTAGATTACTGACACTGGCATTGGTGGTTAAGTAAAATAAATAAATTTAATTGGTCCTGAAATGCTACCTTGAGCAATACCACAAAAATTTAATTTCTATATTTTATTATCCTGCTTAATAAAACCTGCCTTTTAAATTTGATTTAAATAAAAATCCATAAAGTATAAATCCTGATTTTTTTTATTTATTACTGTTTTCTAAATTAAGCAATTTCTAGAAGGACTGTAACAAAACAAAAAACTTACTTTTCTATGGGGTATAGTTTGGTAGCCATATCCTTAGATCCCACAGCTAACATTTTGGAGTCAGATGACCAATCTAAACATGTTGTTTCATCATAAGCTCCACGAAAGACCCTTTCCATAACAAAGGCATTATATTCACCTGAAAAGGGGCCAGGAGCTTTGAAGACAAAAACTAAAATAAAAACCAAATTTAAAATTAAATAAAAACCAAGAAGCTAAAGACATATTAGGTCTAACTTTAATATTTTTTTTACAGGGTTACCATTGCCCAGGTAAGTCTTGGACAGTGGCAGATCAAGGATTTTCAATATTTTTATCTAAAAAGTGAGAGATGGCACCCACATCAAATACATACCAGATGCCATTGGCCCCAAGGGGACAACAAAATTTTTATTTTAAAACTTGCAAAAAAAGATTATTTTTTTTGGGACCCCCAGAGAAAAATCTTAAGTTTAAAAGGCCAATCCTCTATTTGTATTTTCTTCATAAATTGGTTTAAATTTTATCGTCAAATCTCAATTTAACTATAGGTATTTTTCTAAAAACCATAGTCAGTTGAAATTTTTTCACTCAACATGTTTCTTATGCAAAAATTGATTGCTTCTATTTTAAGGAAAATGTAGATATTTTTGTCTAACTTGGTATCTAGTAATAAAATTACTGAAAAAATAATAATAGAGTATATATTATTGTCTCTTTTTTGAATAAATTTTTTTTAAAAATCCTAGCGGCCATTCTGTTCTTGAACAACATTTGATAGTGACTGCAACCCAATTAAATTTAAAAATATTTCTACAACATTTTTTAGCACCTTTATGCTCTCATTAACTAATTGCATTTTTATAAAAATATATAGTGGACTAAAGGAACCTAATTTAACCAATAATCATTTCTTGGATAGTACACCACAAACAAATATAGATCGGGAACTGTTAAATGGTTTTCTCAGTACAACTGTTCCTTGGGAGCCATTTATACTAAGATTTGCTACAGAGGAACAAGTACTAACATATCTCAACAGCATTAAAAGTAATGAGGTTGGCGTTAATGAAATTTCTATAAAAATGCTTAAGGCTTGAATGCCTTACTGCCTTAAACCTCTAATTAATATAATTAATTTTTCTATTTAAACTGGTTCTGTACCTGATGTTTGGAAAATGGCTCTTGTCACACCTGTGCCTAAGGTGAATAATCCCTCGAGTTTTAATGAATTGAGACCAATCAGTATAACACACATCAAAAATCTTAGAAAAACTAGTCAGATGTCAGGCCACTGAATATCTGTCTGATAAGGGTGTAATCCCTAAATTTCAATCAGGTTTTGTAGACTACTGTAGCTATGCAACAGCACTTTTAAAAATCACTAGTGATATATGATTGACTTTTGATCAGGGGCAATGCTGTCCTTCTGTCATGATAGATATGAACAAGGCTTTTGACAGTTTAAATATAGATTTATTACTAGCTAAATTGACCTATTATAAAATGAATGCTAATGGATGGTTTGACAGTTACCTGCACCATAGGCAGCAGGCAGTCAGACTGATGGCTGATAATGGGTTGGTGCGGTCTGATTGGAGGGTTGTGGAGAGGGGTGTCCCACAGGGATCTGTTCTTGGGCCACTTCTTTTTACGATTTTCGCTTCGGAGCTTGTTGGCCATATTAAACATTGTAATTACCATATGTATGCGGATGATTTGCAGATATATCTCCCCAGCTCGATACACAATCTTCCGGATAGCATAAATCTAATTAATACTGACTTAAACAATATCTCAAGCTGGGCATCTGCAAGTTCGCTGCTCATAAATCCTAGTAAAACACAAGCAATTCTGTACTCTCGAAAAGACATAAATGTTTCAGTTTTGCACATTAAACTTGATGGTGTTGACATACAGTGGACTACTGAAGTGAGGAATCTTGGTTTGTTTATGGATAGTAAGCTGATTTTTAACGTACATGTTAACAAGATTTGTCAGAGATCATATTTTAAACTTAAATCATTATATGAATTCAAGAGTCTTCTTCCCTGTAATATCAAAAGGGTTGCTTACGGATAGCTTGGTACTTTCAATACCGGGCTATCTTGATGTTGTATATGGACCTTTCTTAACAAATTATAATAAATACAACATCCAAAAAGTGCAGAACTCTTTAGTTAGGTATGTATAAAGTTTGTCTCGTAGAGATCATGTTAGTCAACATGTTGTGGAGCTATTTCACCACAATATGGCACAGAAGTGCTATGTTCATATGAGTTGCCTTATACACAAAGTAGTAACGCTAAAAGAGCCACAATAACTTACTGAACTTATAACTTATAGGAGAGACACTCACCAAGTGAACATTCGCTTCGGAGATGCAATCTCTATACCGCATCACAGAACAGAATTCTTTAAGTCATGTTTTCTATATCTTACACCTCAAATTTACAACTCATTGCCCCTTAGTTTTAAAAGCTCAAGTGTACCTGTTTTTAAGTCTAAAATATGCAAACACGTGTCGGTGAATAGGTTATTGTTGTAGGCATCTATGTTTATTTATTGTTTCAGTTTTTGTATATTTCTAGTTTTGTTATGACTTTTTTTAGTTAATAAGTTTTTTGGTGATTATTAAAATACGCCTGGCGGTACTTTCCACCTTTGTATGTGACTCTGTCAATACAATACAGATTATTTTATTTTATTTTATTTTTATTTTATATAATACCATCTACCTGGTTTTTTTCCTTTATAAAAATTTAAGTAAACTTTCAGTGTTATCTGCACCATTTAAAATGTTAAAGTTTCATAATGTACTTATAAATAAATAAATAATCATGCTCCTATGGAATTTGCAGCAATATAACTCTGCCATGGAGATCAATGATCAATACCAGTAATTAACATTGTCATCTGCTTGGACATTCAAGAGGCCATTAAGGCAATCAACACTGAATTGGTTATGGAGTCTGTATGTATCTTAGAGAAAACTGCACGGTACAATAAGCTGAATGAAGGCTGGGTTTCTAGTGATTAAAACCAACCATGACATCAGAAGAAATATTAAGCATTGACATAAAATGGCTAGAGAAGCATAAGCGGGAATAATGCTGAGGTTCAAGTTTAACCAGTGATGGTCCACCTATCCTGGCATAATGCGAATCCTGTAGAACTGTTTATTATTTTTAGTTTTATTAGATATATAGTACTACAGTATACAGGAGCAGCAAGTAAAAGTAAAAAAGCCAACAAGGCCAGTGTCACATTTTTAAAATGTACTTTAAAATAAATACCCTGAAACGGCACATTAAAGAATTGCAATAAACTTGTTAAGTTCACAGTGAAAAAGGGCCAATATGTTCAACTCTATTTAGAAACAATATTGTTTTAATTTCTATCTGTATAAATTCTAAAAGTTTCCTACCATTATTATTTTTACAAACTGCAAAGTGTTTGCCATCTGGACTAAATTTAACTGCTCTGCATTTTCCTTTAAATCTGTATTTATGCACGATGGTTTGGGATATCAAACTTATCATATGTGCTTCACCATCTTCATTTATGGCTATTAAAGTACATCCATTTGGGCTCAAATCACATGATACATAATTGAATCTACTCTCAACAGGAAGGGTTTTGGATTTATTACTGAAAACAAACAAAATGTATCTATATAGAGTAGTTTTTAACTGGAGTAGTCAAAGATATTAAACCTACCTAGAAGCAACCTGGTTTGCTTGGCCATGCAACAGCAGGAAAAAAACTCTATATGCCTAGTCCCTTTCTCTTCCCTCGGCGTATTGATTGAAGAGAAATATATACTCCGCCTACCCTAACAGTCAGCACGTAGAAAGAGGAAAAGGAATTTGACTAATAGAGCTTTCTTTCACAATTCGTTCTCACTGCCATGCAGTAGGTATATGTTCAAAGGGTGTATGTAAAGAAGACCCATACTTATTTTTTAAGGTCAAATACGCTTATTCGATTTCCAACAGTGCTAATAACAGAATTTCCATCTGGCGTAAATAGTAAATTACCTTTACGATAAACGGTTCCCAACAAATTATCGAACTAAAATGAAGAAATACATTAGCATATTAACTCCGGAAAACATTAATACCAAATTTAATTACCTTATAAGAAAACTTCATTATGAATATCTAAAATTAAAAATTATATATTAACACTTGTTTACATACTAATATTTTATAAGGTTATGTTATTAGACATGTGTTAAAATGTGTTTGGTACACTTTTGTCGTAAAACCTAACCCGAAACCAACCCAACCAATAACCAACCCTATTAATAGCACATTTTTGCCAGGTAACCACAACATACCGGTATGAACATTCCAGTGACGTCATGGTATGTTTTAATATTTGACAAATGACGTAGAAAGTACAACGCACGTGTCAAAGGTAATGTCATTTCTTTTTATTAGCCTTGTTTATCAAAAAAAACCCCTGGGGTCTATTTAAGTTTTTATTGTTTACCCCGGGTGAAAAAAAGTTCGAGGTCTAAATGACCCCACTTTTCTTTTTTGAAACACATAGACATAAGTATTAAAATTTGCTATACAGTAAAGCGCATAGCACTGGGAACATAGGACGATCGTGGACGTTTTTGGGGTGTCCAAAAAAAAGCCGCGCCGAAAACATTGTTTTTCGATCAATAATTTTCCAGCAAATAATAACTTATAAGAGGCGCGTGGCCCCGGGCCCAAACGATCAATTCAATACGTTTATATCTGAAATAATTATTTACTGTTGAACGCTCGACAGCTATAGTTGTGGTGTCGATTATTTGCGACCCAAAAGTTTTTTTTAATAAAATAATAATTAAAATAATGGATGTTCTCAAACTGGAAAAAAAAAAATTTTAATTATTGAATTTTTTCACCGTGGGGGAAACCTGATAGGGAAATAAGGGAATTATTTATTCATTTATTTCAACCGATTTTTCCCTAAAGATTTAATTTTTTACCGAGTCATTAAAAATTTTCATTTGGTTGTTTAACTCCCCAAAAAAAAATAAAAAAAGATAGTGTACCATAAAAAAACAACGAAAGGGGGAAAGAAGGAAATTATGACAGTGGCAAGTGTTAATTAAAAAAACCCACAATTTTATTACTACAATTGCACAACAAATTAATTTGAGCAAAAGATCAGTGGGAAGAGTGCTGAAAAAAAAAGGGTACCGATCCTAAAAGGGGGAAAAAAAACCCCCGAAATATTCCCCCAGGATTATTTTTTTACCAATGTTTTGTGGGGAAATGTAATGAAAAAAGGAAAAAAAAAATAAATATTGCATAAGAAACATTGTTCTTCATGGTCTCACCCAACGATTTTTTTTCTGGGGGGGACGTAAAATCACAAACTTATGGGGTTTTCCGGAGAATAGGGGGAATAATCTACAAGAATTAAAAATTTCAAATTAAGAATTCTTTTACGATTATTGCCCTTAACATTCTAGCAAATGTCAGAAGGCTTTTTTTGGGCAATCTTGGTTATTGTTTGGCCAGGAAGGTGGTTTATTTGGACCCTTTGATAACTTGGGGTTTTTTTTTTTATTCTATGAATGCACATTAATTTATTTTTATAAAAATATCTTTTTACTTCCTTTTTTTTTATTTGAGAAAATACTTTTATTTTATTAGGAAAACTGTTTGGTTTTAAAAAACCGTAGCAAACGTTGGGTCTCAAAAAAAATTTTTTAAATTTATGGCTGATAAGAAATCCGATTGAAGACGGTTGATAAAAATAGCTTTGCTACTTGTTTAAAAACCCCCGCATATTATTACTGAAAAAAAAAACGTAGTACATGACTAAAGGGGGGGGATAACTCTTCCGAATTTAAAAACCGCCCCCCCCTCCAGTCCCAACCAAAAATGAGCCCCCGGGGAAAAAACGAGAAAAAATTTTAAAATGCAAGCCAAAAATTATTATTGGTATTTTAGAATTGGGTACATTCAAAATTGTCCAGAAGCCTCCTATGTTCGCAGAGGTGCGCTTTACTGTATACTTAAATTTGGTATGTTTAAATTTTGGGGAAAAATTAAAAAAAATTTTCATCGGTAAAAACAGTCGGTTTTTTTTTGGGGGGCCCTGGGGGGCCAAAGTGACAGGTTTGATCTTTGACATTCCCCGTTCAAAAAAAAAAGCAGCAAATTGCATCGGTTAACGTACGAAATATTATTGTTGTTTTTATTTTTTTTTAATTTTTTTTTATAATTAGTTTAACAATATATTTTTAAAAAAAAGGTTGGTTTTTTGGAATTATATGTTTAGCTGTCATTTTGTTACTAGAGTTAAACCTTCGTTAAATTGATCCACAAATTAAGTTGTTAAACACTTTTTACTAAGAAAAATATGTCATCGATTTGGTCCGGGGACCCAATGGATCATCGCGGTGTAAACTATACCTAAAGTCCAAAATTTCTGTCGGGGACTTATTTAACCCCGGCCCCAGCCAAGAAAAAGCGGCTAAGTAAAAATCTAACACTAGCAAATGATTTTAAGCCATGATATACTTTTCCGCTTCAATAACAGTAACCCGGGGGCCAAAAAATTTCCCCATTGCCACGTTGTCATAATTCGCGAAAATAAGTTATTTTTATTGAAATCATTGTTATCGAGAAGACAATAAAAGTGGCAACACACATTCCTTAGTTAACTTAGTTTACAACTTGAAGAGACTTGAAAATAAGCGTATCGACAGGGTTTTCGTGCTGCTCGATAATTTTATTTAGTTATTATTGCTTATGGACAGATTTTGTAAGTTTAAATTTTAATTGCTATACAGGGTATTTTCTAAATATTATAAATTTCTAGTAATAGTAGTATATAGATATTGTTTTGTGCCAATTTTATTATGTTTTTTTTATTTAGTGTATATAATTGTATATAAAGATTTAGTGTTGTTAAGTGCTTTTAATTCAGAAAAAATATGAATATTAACCAACCTTTTTTTGTTATCCGCCTAAAAAAAAAAAATCAGTTAACATTTAAAGAACGAATAATGGTTAAAAATTTTTCCAGGGGCCCGGGAAGAAATCCAAAACTAACCACTTTGGAAGCTGCAGAGATTTTTCAACTTTAACAAAAGATTTTTCGCGTGGGTATCGATTTTAAAAAAAAAAAAAAAAAAAAAAAAAAATGCATTTTTTTAAAATTTTTACTTTCCGATTGTTAAACATGAATCAGAAGCTGTTTTTTTTGGGGCCCCTCTGATAGTATTTCAAAAAAAAAAATAATTAAATTGTTTAATTCCATTTTTTGACATATTTTTTTTTTAAAATTTGTCATTTGCACGAAAAAAAATTTAAAAAAATTTTTATTTTAATATTTAAAAAAAAAAAATCAAAAAAAAACGAAAAAAAAACCTTAATTTTAATAAAAAATAGGTAAAACGTTTACGTCCGAATTCAACTCGAAATTCTAAAAAAATTGACCTGTTTTTGTAAAGTTTTTTTTTACATTTTTATAAGGTATGGGGAACCTTCTTCACTCGGCCCGTAATGCAAAAAAAACCTCGACATAGAAATCCTAAATATGGAGCCGAAAGACCCGAAATAGTTATTGGATTTCTAAGTTTTTGATCTCAGGGGTTCGTGTTCCTTTATAGTGGATATTTTCGATAAAGCAAGGCGTGAAAATATCGTATTTAATATTAAATCTGCAAGATCGGTGGTGAATTGGCAAGTCGGTGTAACTTGGGGTTTTCTATCGTTCTCTTTTTTCATCTTTTTTTTAAATTGTGTTAAAACTGAAATTTTATTATTTTTTTTTATGAGCAAAATAAAATCGAGGAAGGTAAAATTAAAGTAAGAAATGTATTGTTTTTGGAAACGTTTAAAAAAAGCCAAAAAAACAAGTTTGTGTTCTATGACCTCAAAATAGGAGGGATGCAAAATTTTAACAAAAAAATTACATTTTTTTTTTAAACTGAATAATACCAAAAAAAAAATAGGCTTTTTTTAATTAAAAGGGTTGATGAAAATATGAGAAAATAACTTTTGTTTTTTAAAAAAAATTTTATGTTTTTTCGAAATTTTATCATTTATTTTTTTAAATGAAACCCACTGGAATTGATTCCCCTGACCCCACACAACCCGGGGCACTCTAAAGGCTAGCGATGCGACATTGACAGAAATTTTGGACTTGAAGTATAGGCTATGGTGATTGTTATTAATTTGCTATGCTTGGGTGTAGTAGACCTCAAACTTATCTTGGATTGTGGCGGCAAAACTCTTGTTTAGTTTAATGCCTTGAAAACACAGTCATGTCGGCTGTTGTGAAAGTATTTCTCTTCTTTCAATCTGTATACTCTCTAGGTATCCCAAATCAGACCCTCTTTAGAATATTGTTCTCATATCTGGGGAATGGCGTCCCCTACGACACTTAGCATTCTGGACTTCATTCAAAGAAGAGTCGTTCGTCTTATTAATGATCCCACGCTCACAGAAATGCTTTTTCTTGCCCACCGTCGAGCTGTAGGGGATCTGTCGCTCTTCTATAGGTATTTTTACGGCTTTTTGCCAGAGGAGTTGGCCAGTATAATTCCTTCTCTGGCAGCTCCCAACAGAGCAACAGTGGTTTATGCATCGTTTTACAGTTCAGTTAGAGAGGCTCCGAACTTCCCGCTTTTTTCGTTTCTTCATCCCTTTTTTAGTGTCAAAACTATGGAACCTGCTTTCCCCCCCGAAACCCCTTTTCCTTTCCACCCAATCTCCAAATATTTAAGTCCCATGTGAACAAACTCCCTTACTACCACCCTTAAGATACCCACGGTACGTTAGTACTTAGGCATCAGCCTTCGTGGACTGTCCCAAGATAAAAAAATATATAAAATAAACTAAGGTTTAAAGTGTAAAATCATCATGTAAATGTAAAAGATAGTTTATAATGCTGTGGTATGCCCAACGCCATTAATGACGTCCGGGGGGAAAGGGTAGG
>JAHBCN010003224.1:0-78113 GCA_019359885.1 Listronotus oregonensis | reverse complement strand
AGAAAAGTTTTGTAGTTTTTTGGGATCTTTAAAAATTTTTGGGTTTCTTAAAAGCCTTCCTGGGTTTTAACAAATTTTGGTTTCAGCCCTTTTTGGGCCCAAGGGAACTTGCAGATCGCCTGCAACAGAAAAAAAGGGAAAAACCCCCAAAAAACCAAAAAATAAAAAATATTAATCCCCTTTGGGGCAATTTTAATCATTGTCAAGATAAAACTAAAAGAAAAAAATAAGAAATTTTTTTTTAAAAACTTTTAAATATATTTCCCTTTCATTTAAGGTTTGTACTTTCGTCATCAATTTTTCCCTTTTTAACAAATTAAAAAGGTCAAAAACAGACTGAAACAAATTAATGACAAAAAAAAGGTTGGTCGTTTCTTAAAATCAAATGGCTGGGTTCAGCAGCTGTTTTTTTAAAAAGCTACAATAATAATATCCAAAAAAAAGGGTTAAAAATTTTTTTATTTTTAAATTTTTAAAAAAAAAATTTTTTTGTCAAAAGTAAGGTCTTTTTTTAATTTTTTGTATTTTTTTTTAAAAAATGCCTGAGGTATTCAGAAGGTGAACAAAAAGATTTTAAACCTTATTGACTTTTTAAAAAAGGGGAGAGAGAGGGGGAAAATTTTAACCTGTTTTTTTTTTACTGCAGTTTTAGAGGTAATTTTTTTTGTTTTTTTGTGGTTTGTTGGGGGAAAAGATTTAAAAAAATGTAAATTATGACTATATTTTTTTTGAATACGTTTGTTGCAAAAAAAGGGAAAATAAGATAGAAGGAAAAGGGAATATTAAAAAAAAAAAAAACCAATTTATAGACCTTTTGTTTTCCAAAATCGGAAAGATTTTAAAAAAACCCCGCAAATCGTTATATCGGGGTTTATTTTTTTGGGGGTTTTTTTATAATTTTTTAATTTTTAACATTTTTGGGGGTTTTAAAAAAATTAAATCTTGCTAAAAATGTTGTATTGGGAAAAATTTTTTCCAAAGGGTTTTTTTTAAACCCCCTTTAATAAAAATTTTGGGGTTTTAAGGTTTTCATCATGAGAAACACAAAATTGAAAAAAGGGGAATGTTAAGTCTAGATTTTTTTTGGGGAGAAAAGATAATTTTTAACCCCCGAAATTTTTTGGGCCAATCAAATTTTTTTATTTAAGCTTTTACCTTAAAAAAAAATTAAAAAAATTTTTTTGGGCCCCTTTTACTTTTTAAAATTAAAATTTTTTTTAAAAACCCAATTTGAAGGGGTTTTTTAAAGGGGAAGTTTTTTTTTAAACGTATTTGGAAAACAATATTGCCTAACTTTAATTAAAAATGTGAACAGCATTGAATTTAAATGAATTAGCCACGAAAAAATTTTCCCTTTTTCCCGGGGGTAATGATCATTGATGAAAAGGAAAACCTTCTGAAACAAAAAAATTAGTTTTTTACTTTTTATAATTTTTGTAAAAATTTGGGACAGGGGGTTTTTTGGGGACTAGTATTTTAAAATTTTTAAAAAAAGGACAAAAAAGGGGATAGGTGTTTAATTGATTATAAATTCCTTTTTAATTTTACAAGGAAACCAGGTTTTTTTTAAATTAACAGATATTGATGCTACACATTTATCTTTATTAAAAGAAGTTTTTTTTATTTTATTAAAAAAGAAAAAATGTGAAGATAAATTTTAATTTTAAAAATACATGGTTCCCCATTTGATCCCAATAAAGGGGGTAAACTTAAAATAAATTTTCATACCCCCTTTTTTTTTCTTTTGAATACTATAAAATACCAGTCAAAAAACCCCAGTTTTTAAAGAAAAAGTCATAAAAAGTAAAAAAGTATCAGAACGCCCTAATTTTTTAAAAACCCAAATTTTAAAAAAATTTTTTTAATTTTTTTTTTTTAGTTTTTTTTAAAAACGGCCGACTTGCCAAAAAAACCCCGGATTTTTTTTTTTTTGGGGGGATTTTTTTTTTTGGGGCCCCCAAAAATTTCCCAAGGGGGGAAAAAAGGGGGCTGAGCGGGCCCCCCGGAACCCCCCGGGACCCGGACCGAAACCCCCCTTTTTCCAAAAAAATAGTAAGGCAGCCCCCCAAAAAAGAAAATTTACTAAAACACGAACCCCAAAAAACCAAAAGAAATATTTAAGTTTTGAACTTTTGGGTTTTAAGGGGAAAATTTTAAAAAAGAAATTAGATTGGGATAGATTTCCCCCAACAAATATTAACTAGAGTTTAACATGACCACTGATAGAAATTTTATTTAAAATAAGCCATTATGTCTTATTTTAAATATTTCATTTTTCAAAATTTTTTTTAAAGATAATATAATAACGTTTTTAAATTTTAAAATTTCCCAAAATAAGGGCAAAACTATAAACAAAATGTCGTTTGATTTACCCAGTAGATTTCTTTTCCAGGCAAATATTCAGCATTATGGGCCCTTCTATCGCCTCCCTAAAAATAAAATGGGGATAAATCTCCCTTTTTTGGGGGGACGTTTTTGGGTTTTTTATCATGTTTTTTTTTGCCGGGGAATTTTTTTTTGGGGGAAAAAATGCGCCGAGAAAAAAATTTTAATTTTTAATTTTTTTTTTTATCAAAAAAATTATGAAAAAAATGAACCAAAAAAAGGGAAAAAATTTTTTAAAAGGAAAACCCAAAAAAAAATTGTTGTTTATTTACATACTAGTATTTTAAGTTGTTACAATAATTTAAGTAAAACAATAAGTAATTATTAAAAGGGGAAATATGTCTGTTTTTACAACTTTTATATAATTCAGAATATATAAAACAATTTATCTTTGGGGGTTTAAAAATTTTGGGGGAAAGGGGTGACGGTGAATGTATGCGACACTAAATATCTACAGGATGTTTCTTAAACATTGGTAAAAAACTCGTGGGGTGATTCAATACACATTTGCCAAAAAAAAGTTTTTAAAGGATATAAACCCCCTTTAAATGGGGCCCCTTTAAAAAAAAATTGTTATCAAAAATTTTATTCCCCAAAACCCAAAAGGTTTTTTAAAAAAAAGAAAAAAATGCACTGCCTAAGTGTTTAAAAAATTAACCAGGAGGTTAAGCCCCCTTAAGAGGGTAAAAAGGGGAAGGTCCCTTTTTTTCCTAAAAACCCAGGTATCAAAATTTTAAAAAAACAGAATGGAAAAAAAATGGAATGTTTTTTCCCCCAACCCTTTCAGAATGGTACGCCCCAAATTTAAAATTTTTAAAATTTTGGGGGAAAATTTGATTCGGGGGAAAAAAAAAAGGATGTAGCAAATTTCATGATTTTTTTAAAAAGTTTTGGGGGAAATTTTTGAAAAAAACGTCTCCGGGGGGGCCCTATTTTTTAAAAGGGGGAGCTTGTTTTTAAAAATTTTTCAAAGTTTAAGGGGAAAAATTTTTTAAAAAAAGTTTTAGGAATTAATTTTTTTTTTTTCCCATTTTACCAAAATTTTGTAAAAATACATTTTAACAAAAGAAAATTTGGGTTTTTTTTTTGTCATTCCCTTGAAAAAAACCAAAATTGGGCCTATTCAATTTTAAAAAAAAAAAAAGATAAATAACTTGAAAAAAAAAATGTGGGGGTTTTTAAAGGGCCATTTTTTTTTGAGGCATTTAAAGGGGGTTTAAACCAAAACCCCCCATTTTTCAGGGGGGGGAGATTTGGGGGGGGTTTTAAGTAGTCTTAAATACTAGTCTTAAACCCCCTTTTTAAAAAAAAAAAAATCAAGCAAAAATTTTTTTTTTTTTTTAAAAACCAACGCAACCGCAACGGAATAACAAAAAAGTAAATTTTAAAATTCATATTAAAAAAGCCCCCCCTTTTATGTAGCTCATTTTTTTTACTGAAAATTTTTCATATTTTGACGTTACCTTTTTTGGTGCATTTAAAAAAATTTGGCCCAAAAAACGCAGGATGGTTTTTTAAATGGAACACTGTTTTTTTTATTTTTAGCCCCTTTAGTCAACATTTTCCTTTTTTTCCCAACATGGCCCAGAGAAAAAATAAAAAAAAAAAACTTTTTGACTTTTTTTTTAAAAAGAATAAAATACATTTCTGATTAAAAAACGGAATTTTGGGGTTATATTCCCCTTTATGTCATTTTGGTCTTAAAGGGGCCCCAAAATTTTAACTTTAAATTTTAATTTATTTTTTTTTTAAATTTTGATTTTTGGGGTTGATAAATTAAAAAACATTTTCTAATTAAACCCTATCGAAATTTGACACATTGTTTTTTGAAAACCATTTTGCATCTATTTTAATAGCAATAAATTAAAAAAAATATATTGGGGAAAAACAATTTTTTAAAATTAGTTTATTTAATTAAAAAATCTTATCATATTAAAAAAATTAGAAAAAATTTTTTTAATTGAAAAAAATTTTTTAAAAAAAACCTTTAAATTTAATTTTAAACCCAATTTTAATTTTTTTTAAATTTTTAACTTTATACCTTAACCAAGGGGTTTAGGTAAAATTAAGTTTTAGAAACCAAGTCAAAAATTTTTTCAAACCCCCTTTTAAATTTTTTTTTAATGGTATTACTTTAAAATAAGAAAAATGAGTTTTCAACAATAATTTTAATTTTTGGGAAATTTCAAGGTTTAATTAAAAATGTTTTTAATCAATCAAGACCAAAAATATAAGGGGTGTATTTAAAATAAGAAAAATAAAGGGTTTTAAAATTTGAAGATTTGACACTAAAATTTAAACCCCCTAATCTTTAATTAAAAAATAAATAAGGATGAATAACCTTACAATAAGCCTTTTTTATTTATTAAAACCCCCGGGGATTTTTATTCATTTTTTAAATAATGGAAAAAGTTTTTTTTTTATTTTTTTTTTCTGAAAAATTCTTTTAACCGAGTTGACAAAATTTTAAAAGAATTAAAAGAGGGGCCAAAATATAAAAAAAGGTTTATTTAAAAAAATGAATCGTAATAACTTTTGCGAACCCTGTAAACCCCCAAAATTTTTTAAAGCACCGAGGAAAGGAACCCCCAAGATAAAAATTTTACAGGGGAAAATAAAAAAAATAAGAGGGGGGGGGCCCGGGCCAAATGGACGCCCTTAATTATGGGAATATAAACATTTCCCCCAAAAACTAAAAATTTTTGTCGAAAAATTTGGCTAAGAAATTTTTTTTAAAAGGGGAATTTTTAAAAAAAAAGGTTTAATTATGTTTATATGGGGAAAAAAATTGGGGCCCCAATTTTTTTTTCTTTTTTTTTTTATTTACCTGAAAAATAGGGGTTGGTACCGAGATTTTTTTTTTTAAAAACTTTGTTAAACGTTGCTGAGAAGTAAATAATAACGTTAGATGCATTTTTAAAAATTTTTCCAAACAAAAATTTTGGAAAAAAAAAATGAAGTTGGAAAAGATTTCTCCAAATTTAAAATCATTTTAAAATTTAAACTTAATTTCGAACAAAAAACCGATAACCATCTTGGAATGCACAAAATAGTCCTGAAATTTGTCAGGCGGGTTTAGGACAACCAAAGCCCCCCCATTCGGGGCAGGGGGAAAAGGACAAAGATATATAATTTAAATAATTTGATTTGCGCAATAAAATTTAAATGACAACCCTGTGGAAATCCCAGCCATAAATAAGTTGCCTGACAGGTATCATTGTGTAGACACCGCACCTTTGAAATTGTACAGGTCCTGATTACCTATAATATAATAGTTTGGGGGTTTGTATTTGGGATAAAACAGAAAATACCCGACAAAACCCCAAAAGACTAATAAGAAGATGAAAAGACTGGCTTTTATTGAACACCGCAATTTGCCTTTATACTATAAATACTATAAAACCAAAATAGGTAAGAAAAATAAAGAAAATTTTTAAATCCGACCCTTAAGTCCAAAGTTTTTTGAGTTTTTCAACAAAGAGCAGGTAAAAGGAAAACAACGAATTATTGGAATGTATTGTACCTTTTCATTTTTTTTTTTTTTATTTTTTTTGTGATAAAAATTTTTAAAAGCTACCAATTTAGTACTTGTTTGTTTTTTATGGTTGATCTGGGTTTAATAAATGTCAACAAAAAATTTTAAATTCCCAAAAATTATAATGCATATGTATATAAAAAAGCATTTATAGGGGTTATTTCAAAAAGGGTTAAAACACGTTATTGCTTTTTGATTTAAAGCAGTTTAAAGTAAACAAATCACCCTTTGTTTTGGATTTACACATAAAACAAACATTTTTTAAAAATGAATTTTTCCTTTTTGGTTAAAGATATCGATACTTAGTTAAAACCATTGAAAAAGTTCAAAAATTTTAAAAGCCGGAAGATTAAGTTTACCGCCGCCGCTTATTTCCTTTAGAAAGACTACATTTGGCAACATTGGTATTTAAACGGTTTACATTAACCTGTCTTACAATGTTTGAATTCGGTCTATCTTTTTTACGTCGTCAGTGCGCTGTTGCCACTGTTGCCAGATACGCATAAAGGAAAAGAAATGTTTTGACTGGTTTTTATTGTTGTCAAACAGTTTTGAGTAAAAAATTCTTTTTTTTTCTTTAATTTTGCACAAAAAATTATTACCATAAAATGATGCCTATTTCTATGCTGTACTAAATTTGAATGCCTTTTAAAAGTTTCATCACACATCGTACATTTAATTGGAGAATTGCCTGTATGACAATTTCTGTGTTCTTCCAATTTTTGTTTAACTAAAAATGCCTTAGGGCATAAATCGCATTTAAATGGTTTAATGCCCAAATGTCTAGCTGTATGTAATTTGAGACCTTGCCGCCTAAAATTTAAATGGATTAAAAAAACATATCTTATACAGTAACTTCCAAACAGTTAGATACAGTTGGAAAAAAATTTGTTCTTAAAATGATTTAAAAACTTTTTTTAACAATCGCCTCTGCTTATTTAGTAACTTAAAAAGCAATATTGACATTCGGCCCATGGCTGAGGGATGGGGAAATAATTATAAAAATTAAATTAAAATATGAAATAGTGAGGTTATGATATCTTAAAAGTTTGGAAAAATGTTTTCGTTGAAATGTAAATCTCAACTTTCTGTTTTATAATGAGTTTGCCAAGTATAAAGTGACCAACCGATTTAATAATTTATAATTTTTGTATGTTGTTCCACATTTAAAACAAAAAAAAAATCAAAAAATTAAGATTCTTTAGGTACTTTAAGCACAGCTTTAAGTGTGTAAACCTGTTTTTCTCTTTAAAACAAATTATAAAATAATTCTGATGTGTCATTGTCAAATACTACACTTCACATTAATTTGTTGCACTTGGTTCAAAACCTACTTGTTGTGATGGCTTCAGAGTAAGCTTGCCTTGCCTTTTTTTTACGGTGTCGGGACAGAAATGAATGTTAAGTTTTGGAATATATTTGTTTTATTAAAGTACCAAATACATTACACCTGTGTTGCAAATAAAATTGGTACAAAATTTGCTAAATCATTTATGTATCGATATGCACTTAAAATTATTGAGTGTGTGTTTAAAGTTTAAGTAAAAATTAGGAAAAGTATTGTTATGAAACTATTAATGTTTGTTAATATTTTATGAAAATGGTCTTTCTTGCACATGGCTTTTTTTCCCTGGGAGCCGTCTTAATTTACTACCGAAGGCTGCGCAGCTCCCTGGGATTTTTGTGTCTAATCTCCCATTTTTTTATACCAATCCTCCCACAAGTCTTGTTCCTTCTACAAGCTTGTATAACCCGAGATTGGTTGATTGATATATTCTTGTGGGCTCATATTCGGTTGCCCAAATAATGCCTGTCTTTTGTGGTTTTTAACGCCCCCCTTCACATTTTTGCACAGGATGTGGTGAGACCTACCTTTATGCAAAGTCTTTTTCTACTTTGTCTGAGTAGATTTAAAGTGTTTTTTAACAGATTTACCTGTATTATTACTTACATGAGTCGAACGTCAGTATCGATTTTTAGGGTACTGGATAAGCAGAGGCGACTGTCAAAAAAGGTTTTTTAATGCTTTTTTTTCCATATGTGTCCAACTTTTTGGCGGTCACTGTATAATATTGCCCGATTTAAACTGCACCAGACTTCAAATATTTTCTGAAGCGCCTCATTCAATATAAAGGAAGATACTGCCCGGCTAACTTTTAAAAAATAGTAAGAAAATCTATAATTGAAGGAGAAACATCGGAAACTTATTCGATTCTGACGCATTTTAAACCCACAGATCATATTTCCTAATTTCGGTAAATATTAATTTATAAATTTATGGTTTTGTTAAAAAAACATTTTCTTCTCACTTATTATAAGGTCCTTTTTTGGACATGACCATACCTGTAAAATAATTTTCCACACATTCTGCATTCCAAAGGATGTATCTTTAAGTGTTCATTAAATTTATGCTCTATATCAAAAGTTTCATCACAAATTTGACATTTCGTAAGTTTTATCCTTTCCCTTTTATGGTATTCATTGTTGTGAACTTTTAATTCTTTTTTCGTTTTAAAAATTTTGTCACAGGCTTTGCATATGTTGAGAACCGGCGGTTTCTGATCTGATTTTATGTCATCCTTATTGTCCGTTTCATCAGCAGGTTCTAAAACAATTATTTATTGAAAAAGTGAGTAAAGTAATACTTTCTTCACAAATGTAAAGTTTATACAATAAGTAAAAAGAGACACTTTAAATATAAATGGCATTAATTTTTTTTTTCATATCTTGATCAGTCCACGAAGGCTGATGCTTAAGTACTAACGTACCGTGGGTGTCTTAAGTGTGGTGAGAGGGAGTTTGTTTACACGGGACTTAAATATTTGAAGATTGGGAGAAGGAAAAACTTCTGCGGGCAGCAGGTCTTGACACTCTAGGATGAAGGAACGACAAAGTGGGAAGTTGCCTCTCTAATCGAACTGTAAAAGGATGCATAAAAGTTGCACTACGTGTTGCTCTGTTAGGAGCTGCCAGAGAAGGAATTATACTGGCCAACTCCTCTGAGTAGAAGCCGTAAAAATACCTATAGAAGAGCGACAGATCCCCTACAGCTTGACGGTGGGCAAGAAGAGGGAGCTTTTCTGTAATCGTGGGATCATTAATAAGACGAACGGCTTTTCTTTGAATGGAGTCCAAAATGCAAAGTGTAGTGGACATGAGAACAATATTCTAAAGAGGGTCTGATTTGGGATACATGCAGAGTATACAGATTCGAAAAAAAGAAATGCCTTCTGGCTCAAAAGAGGAATTCAAGATGCCAAGGCTATGGATGTAATGTGTTTGTGCCAGTTGAGGTTATTCTTAAAAGTGACGCCGACAAGATTAAACAACTCTTTGTTCTGCAAGAACTTGGCCGCTCATATGTAACGGATGTGCATTGGCAGACTTTTTTCACAACAGCCGACATGACTGTGTTTTCAAGGCATTAAACTAAACAAGAGTTTTGGCGCCCCAATCCAAGATAAGTTTGCCACTGTTTTCCAGGCGGAAATATATGCCATTGAACTTTGTCTGCGAGAGAACTTGAGGAGGAGATATAAGGGCAGGGACATTACTATCTTCTCTGATAGTCAAGCGGCCATAAAAGCTTTGGCATCCCAACAAGTCAACTCAAGGTTGGTTTGGAACTGTCTGCAATGCCTCCTAAACCTGGCTAACCACAACAAAGTTACACTTTCCTGGGTGCCAGGACACAGGGAATACAGGGCAATGAAAATGCAGACTCCCTGGCCAGGCGAGGCTCCGCAGCAATGTTTGTGGGTCCTGAACCTGTTTTGGAATACCAAAAGCCCGGTTCGTGGCTACATGACTCGGTGGATTCAAACACAACATCAGTCATACTGGAACCACATTCCAAGGCAAAATCACAGTAAATCAATGCTGGACTCACCATCGAAAGCATTGACAAGTGAACTACTAAAACTAAATAGGAATCAGATTAGGATAGTGACAGGATTAATAACCGGACACTGCACCCTAAGAAAACATATGCACACTATGGGCATCTATAGAGAAGAACCCATTTGCAGACTATGTGACGAAGAGGAAGAGGCAGCCTCTCACATCATATATGAGTGCCCTGCACTTACATACTGGAGAACAAATCAAAACCTCATGGTGGACACCAACCACCAGGAGGCTGGAGACCAGAAAAGAACAGTAAAAGGGCTACTACACCTGTCTAAGGTGTCAAACCTTTTTTAACTGAAACAAATACACAAGAGATACAACAAGCCCTGTAGGCTGCAGTGTCGAGGCGGACAAAACCTCAACTTGTGTATTTACTTTATCAATCAATCAATCAATCAACGCCGACAAGATTAACTCAACTCAACTCAAAAATGCTTTATTGTCTGAAGATGGTAAACAATCTTATTGACAAAGCTGAAAAATAAACATATTTTTCTAGAATTTAAATAAAAGTGTGAAAAGCTAACACAAATAAAATCGCATACAAATTAAACATAGTCATAAAAAATAAATATGTTAAGTTATTTGCAAATGTCATAAAATAAAATAAAATAAAATAGTGGCATGTCATCCATCAAACATTAAAAATTAAAATAAAACATAACATATAACAATAATAATTATTTAACAAGATTAAACAACTCTTTGTTCTGCAAAACTTGGCCGATCATATGTAACGGATGAGCATTGGCAGACTTTTCTCGCGACAGCGAACATGACTGTGTTTTCGAGGCATTAAACTGAACAAGATTTTTGGCTCCCAAATATAAGATAAGTCCTGTGAAAGAGATATCTGCATTGACCTGCGCTTGTTTTCCAAATCCAAATTACCTGGTGGCTTAAGAAATTGAATACTAGAGTGGAGGGTACTATCGTCAGCAAAACTATGAATGAGAGAAGAAACAGCGTGGGTGCCAGCACTAACCCTGGGGCACTCCAGCATTAATTTGGTAGAAGCTGGAAGAATCACCATCTACAGTAACTGATATATGTCGTAGAAAAGAAACTGTACAGCCAAGAGCAAAGCTTAGGTGGAAGAGGGAAGTTGTTAAGTAGCCCATCATGCTAGACCTGATTGATAGCTTTGGATATGTCGAGAGCAACAAAGTGGGATTTACCAAGACACTCAAAGAACTTGTTTCAGTTGTGTAAGACAAAGGCAAAAAGATCAGCTGTGGATCTTCTGTGACGGAATCCATACTGTCTATCATGTAAGATCTTGTGTTTTTCCAGATACTTCAAGTAAAAAAGTAAAGTAAAGTCATCTTTATTCATCACTCAAGCTATGTAGCCACAGCTTATCGGACTTGTCAAGATTTGGGAATAAATGAATTTTTCCATTACATAATGTTACATAATTTTGTAATAATGGTATACATGTTACTTAAAAAGAGACTAAAGTGACTGATTTGGTGTGACAAGTGGACTTTTGAGCTGCTCCCTTAGGTAACAACAACCCAAGGGACTAAAACACTTTAGTCCCGTGATATACACAATGTATCAAATCTAGCGTGCAATAATTTTAGGACGTATACCACACATGAAAATAAGTCAAAAAGTTTTTTTAAACATAACCTGAAAAATAATTTTTATTAGGTTTTTTAGTAGCACACATTTTTCAACTTAATTTAGCTCATTTAAGGCTGAATTAACGACAAATAGTATTTTAATATAGAAATTTATTTTATTTATTAAAACATTTTTTTTTTAAACGTGAGTCATTCACTTAAAAACAATCAGAGATACTTACTGTTCGAAACGTTGTGAAAAAATTAAATAAAGATAATGGAAGTCCGAGAAGAAGTTTTTATTCAAAATACAACTTTGTCTAGAACCTTCAGAGAAACGTACAAATGGACTGTTGTTTAAGTGTCACTGGAGATGAGACTATGGTGTCCTAATAAGACCAAAGAAGTCAATGAAGAAAAAAAAATATGAGAAAGAAGACAAAAAGGTTGTGACTACTATTTTCTGCGATTCCCAGGCAATTTTGTTAACTTACTTTAAAGAAACGAACCCTACTGTAAATGCAGAGAACTAAGCAGCTCTACACATCTTATACTGTACATGAGACGCTATTAACAAGAAAGACTGGGAAAAGTGGCAACAGATTTTCGTTTATTGGATGACAACGCGTCAGTGCATACAGCTGATGTTATAAAGGCTGCTTTAAAGAAGAAATGCGTCACCCTCCTACATCCCAGGTTTGCAACTACTACCTGAATTTCAAATAGATATTTGAGCTATAGGGAAGAAATTTTTCCTGTGATAAAGAGATTCAAAAAGAGTAAAAACAGTTTTTTACGGACAAATCATAGAACATTTGATCAACATAATTTTTTCCAAAAATTTTTTATATTTTACAATAAACCACCAAAGAACATAAAAATTTCCGGAAATTTTAATACTTTTATAAATAAATGTTCTTAATATATGTCCTTACATAGAATTTTATTGTTAATTTTAATTTTTCTTATGCTGAAAGCTGTTAATAAACATACTAATATTATTATCATTATTTTTACTATTAATAAACATACCCAAACCAGCATCATCAGGATTGTCCTCAATATTTTCCATCTTAAGTTTATTCGTAAAGACATTATCAAAGGTAGTATGTGTTTCTCGTTTCTGTCGTTTCGGCTTAATAACTAACTTTTTTGGCTTTTTCCTGTTAATGTCTAAACTGATAGGTCTTGGTCTTTTGCATTTTTCTACGGGAAGCTTGACAATTGTTTCCTTTGAATCTTCATCTTTTAATGCTGCTACATCAACAGTGCTAATATCTAAAAGGAAGAATAAATTTAAAAATTAACACATCACAATTAACTTTTTGTGTGGCTTCCTTTTAATTGTATCAGATATTGTCCTGGCAACAACTCAAAAGTCTAAATATATTTGAAGCTCATATATTAAGAATAATAATAATAATATACAAAGAAAAAACAATAACGATAAACTAAAATTAAAGTTTACTCTTTGAAAAAATCTTGAAAATTTAAACCCTTAAAGGATGTTCAATCTACGGCGATATTAAAAAAAAAGGTTAATTTTTTAAATTTTGGAAATATATTTTTTTAATGCTTCATATCTTAAAATGCAAGATACGTAACTTCAATAATGTTTTTGGTACAACAAAATTTTAATTTTTATTTTTTTATTTTTATTTATTTAAATTCGTTTATAGATCTTTACAAAAAGATATAAAACATGTCACAAAAAAAAACTGAAATAAAATAACAAAATACAATCTGTTCAACAAATTTCAAAACATCACAAAAGAAAGAGTGTCATGTTACTTCATCCGAAAGGAAACTCGTCTATGGTGTAATACATTTTCTCTTTAAAAACAATTTAGTTTTTCTTCTAAAATGCCTATATTCAACTTGCTGTCGAAGAACCTTAGAAAGGTGGTTATATACTCAATGCCCATAAGCATCGGACCTTTGTGGACCACATCATACTGTGATTGTGGAAGCACTAAACTTGATTTATTTCTGGTGTTATGTGTGTGAGTGTTGGCATGTGCAAGCAGTGAATTCATGTTTCAAACACATGGCATGCTGCTTCTATCATATAAAGGCATGCCAGTGGCATGATCTGAAGTTCTCTAAACAAACTTCGACAAGATTCCCTTTTTGATTTGTTAAGCATAACCCTAACAGCTCGTTTCTGACACAGGAAAACACGAACAGCCTGCGGCGAACATCCCCAAAGCAGTATGCCGTACGTAAGTCGAGACTGCACCTCAGCAAAATAGAGAGATTTTAATTGCTGCACACTCAAACAGGTCTTAAGCACCTGATCTGAAAGATTGCCGTATTAATTTTTCCTAACAGTTTATCAGTGTGGATTCCCCAATTAAAGGTGTCCTGCAACCATACTCCCAAGAAGCGCGCATGATCCTGTCTCTTTATTACTGCTAGTTGCTGCATCCTTATTTCCGTAATGTTAATTTGCCTTTGCCTGTGATGAAATATCAAAAATTGCGTTTTCGATGCATTCAAGAAAAGCCCATTGGCAGTAAACCAATCCACAAGCTTTGAGAGCATTTTTTCACAGGATTTGGTGGTTTCAGCTGAATCCTCAGAGACTAGAATTGTTGCGTCATCAGCGTAAAGGGTAATTTTGTAATCTGACAACGAAGTGACAAGATCCGCTAGGTACAATGAAAACAGTATTGGGGATAATATTCCTCCCTGAGGCACTCCCATCTCCACTTTAAGTCGTTCCGATTGAAAAGTTTGAAATTTATAGTTTTCATTGTCACGAACTTCAGTGTATTGCTCTCTATCGTGCAAGTATGATCGGAACCAGTCAAGAACTGCCTCTATTCACATGCTTCGAGCTTCCTAAGTAGTCTGTCATGAGGACACAGTCAAAAGCGCGACTCAAGTCACAGAAAATAGCCACCGGACAGCGCCCATTAGAGAGGTCATCCAGAATACCACTATAGAGCCCGTCGAAGCGGTCTGCATATCTTGCCTTCACTATAGCCATGCTGTTCTTCAGGAATTAGTTTGTATTTAGTGGCAAAACAGTTCAATCTTTCCAACATACAATACTCAAAAACCTTTGAGATCACAGACGTAATGGATATTCCACGATAACTCTTTATGTTGTTCTTTGCAGCATTTTTGGGAATGGGAACCACTCTCGACAATTTAAGAGAATCAGGAAAGACACCGGTTTCAAAAGAGAGGTTTACCAGATGAACCAATGGAGTAACAAGTTTGGGAGAAACCTCCTTTATTATTTTGAATGGCATTCCATCAGGTCCTACAGAGGGTTTATTTTTTATTTTGAGAATATCTTAAACATTTCAGCCTCTGCAAAAGGAATAATCACCATTGAATTAGGATTGCTACAAATTCCGCATAAATTAGAGTGCGGATTACTTTCTGAAATTTGTTTAGAAATAACTTTTGGTTCTTCTATAAAATATGTATTAAAAGATCTGCTATCTCTTTTGGAGAATCTATTTTTGAGCCATTGTTGTCAAGTTCAATGTTTGTTCTACGAGTTGGTTCGTTATTTCGTAATTTATTGATTATTTCCCACGAATTTTTATTCTTATTTTTTGATTTCTCCATTAATCTACTAAAATACTCTCTTCTTTTAGTTTCAACAAATTGTCTATGTTGTTTTTTCTTTGTCCGGTATTAATTGATAATTAAACCCATAACACAAAGTTGAACTAAACAATTATCATAGAGAAATGTCGATATGTATAATTTTGCATTTTTTCAAAAAAAGTCAGTTCTTTATGCTGGTTCTGATAAATTATTTAATATAGTAAACAAGTGTGATACATGAGTCGCTTTCCAGCTGCCATCTGTTCTGCGTTTGAAGCGCATGAGCTTAATTGCTTTAAAAGCCACATGGAACGTGACGAAACGAATTTACTTTTACCTAACCTTTAAAAACGTTTCTTGGGCTTCGAACACGAAATGAAAGGTAGGTCCTTCAGGGGAAAGGGGAAAGCAGTTATTGCGCGTCGGACGCAAAGTCAAAAAACATAGCTGGAACGTCAGCTTGGAGAATATAGGCGCACAGGTGCTTCGTTGCGTGCACAAAACGGCAGGCTGGAAAGCGGCTATGATTAAAAAGAGAATTTAGAGGCGGATCAGATAGGCTAAAAATATACACAGGGTGCTATTTAAAATTTTAAATTTTAGTTGAAGCATACCATCTTAGAAAAAGATATATATTTTTTTTCATACATATAGTGGTTCGGAAGAAAACCTGTTCTAAAGAATGGTAGCTTTCCTAAATGTGAAAAAGTTGTCATGCTCACCTATCTTGTTACGATCGTCAACATATGGATGCATTTCGTTACTGCTGTCCCAAGAGTTATTTTCAAAACACATATTACCTTGATCTTGATAATGCTGTATCTGATTCCAAGTTAGGTCGCTCGCACTACCCATACTCTCTTGACCTAAAAAAATTTAAAAATTAAAATACTTTGGGGCTGTTTAAAACTACGTCGCGCTGAATTTCATCAGTTTTGTCCACCTCCCTCCCCTTCGTAACACTCTTTGCGATCCCACTATAATTATTACGTGACAAAAGCTGGACCGCCCCCTATAAATAGTCAGTTCTGCAGAGACACTGTCAGACCAACCACACTACTAGTGCCGGTGCAGAAACAAACATAAGTAAATATGATTAGTTGTTTTAAGCTATTGTAACAACAATGTATACATCAAAATACTTATACAGTGTCTTCATTAATGTCCGTAAACCACATGACTACGCGATTTTGGTTTGTTAAATAGTGACTCCACTGCTTGGTTTCTTTTTTATTAACAATGTTGCAAAGTTGGAAAAAGTTCATAAATTTTGCCTGCATTTATTTTTTTTATGTGACCATTTACTAGTTTCTAAACTCCGAACAAAGCGGAAAATGTGTTAATCAAAATTACTGATTATAATAACCACCTAAAATGCTAAAATTCCGAAAAAATCAGAATCAGTGCAGGTTAATGGTCAAAAGAACACACCTTTTATGAGGCAAAATTAGGCTTGTCAACACAGCAAGCTCTATTTGACAGTTGGCGTTGGTTTAAAGGTAAGTTACATGTTTTTTTGTTATTGAGGTTATGTAAATAAAACTTTTTTTTACTTTTAGACACCGTTTAAAATGTGGACTGCGGAACAAGATGCGTTTATAATAATGGCACATTTTAGAAGTGCAACTCGTAATGAGTAACTTGGTCATATTCTCTTCAAAATTGCACGGACCAATTTAGCGAAAGGTTTGCTGACAATCTTGTTGAGTACGAAACAGTTATTCATCACAGGCATGTGCTAATTAATCGCTTTGAAAACAAGAATTGCATTTGTAAGGGAAAGTCCACTGGAAGGCCTACCATGCTTACAGAACCTGTTCTTGATTATATACAGTTCTAACAAATCGGTGGAGAAGTTGTCTACTCAGACCGGTAAGGATATTATTTATATATATTATAAAAATTGAAATTTATGTTTACAGTGCCATACATTTTTTTTAGGAATGTCTGTTGGTACTTGCCATAAAGCACTAACCAAAAAACTGGAAATGCATCCATATAAGGTCACAATATTGCAAGAACTCCTTTCACCAGATTTTCCAAAGTGCAGTTTTGCCAATGGTTTAATGAAATTCTTAACAGTAATAATGTTTTGGATCGTACTTTCTTCTCTGACAAAGCTTGGTTTCATTTGTCGAGTTATGTTAATAGTCAGAAATACCGAACTATACCTTTATTGAAACTTTATTTTTGATTACTGTAATAATGTTTAAATAATGGAATTTTTTTTGGATTGTTTCATCCCAATTTCTTTTGTTATGTAATAATTGATGTGTAACACTTATGTAGTGTAACTTATCACCAATGTACAAATAAATCTAAGTCAAGGAGTTTTAATTTAATTAATTTAAACAAACTGTGTGAACTACGAGTTAACGTGACTTAAATTTTCCTATTAAGTTTAAATTACCGAAAATCCAAAGATATAATAAGAATTATAACAGATCTTCCCTAAACCCAACATTTTTCCTACCAAAACAAGAGACTCAAAACAAAATGCATGCAAAAATTATTCAAAAAGACTGTAATAATGTGGTTTAAATAACGATTACTTGAAAAAATAATAAATGGTAAATTTTCTAACCATAAAAAAAAGTTTTTGACATTTAAAAATCGATATAATCGACGCCCATAAATAGTTCTAGGTATATTTGATTCAATTTTGTGCAACCTCTGAATAGGCAACCCGCAACATTTTTGGTCACGTGCTTTACGGACATTAATGAAGACCCTATATATGTACACATTAAATACAAATGACTTTCTATCGTGACAGAAAAAAAAAATTGAAAAATCAAGAAAAAACATTAAAGAAGAATTGTTTTATGAACTGCGAAGGTCACTTTTTCTTAGACCCCCCGTCCTCTCTTGTCACATCTTATCACAATAAGATACTCCCTCCCCCCTGTTATGTAAACGTATTTTATGAACGACCCCCTTGTAAAAAATGAGGTAAACAATAGATCTGAAAAAAAATATTACTAGCTGGTCCATTCTATTCATTCCGTTAGGGACATATTTACTTATAACAATTGCTAGATTAGATCGCGCGGTCGCATTGCCGCCAATAACAACAATTTAAACAAAAAAAAACAGCGCATTGTCTGTAACTAAATAAAAATAAAAAGCCCGTCACAGGCGTTGCGTTCGCCGTCAAACCAATATACAAACGTCAAAAATAATCAATTTTTAAGTTGAATTTAGCCGTTTAAAACTGAGATGTGTTAAGGTATGTACACACCAAAAAACAAACAGGAACAAACATTCGTTCTTGTTCACCTTGTTTGTATGAGTTCTTTGTTTATTGTTTGCGTTATTTTGTCTACATAGCGCAATCAAATATTTGTTCACTCTCGTTTGACCAGTTGGAAAAGTTATGGATGACGACAACAAAATTTATTTTTCTTTAGGTATGTACACACTGAAAAAACAAACAAAAACAAACATTCTTTCTTGTTCACTTTTTTTGTATGTGTTTTTGGTTTATTGTTCGCTTTTTCTGTCTACATAGCGCAACCAAATGTTTGTTTACTCTTGTTCGACTAGTTGGAATAGTTATGGATGACCATAAAAACAAAAATTTCTTTGATGTACCGACGTCCACTGGAACATGTGCGAACAAGAACAAACAAACGTTTGTTCGCGTTTTAACTGTCTACACTGAAGAAAAACGTTTGTTCGCTGATGTTTGTTCTTGTTTGTTTTTTCGGTGTGTACATACCTTTTGATGTACCGACGTCTACTCGAACATGTATGAACAAGAACAAACAAGCGTTTGTTCGGGTTTTTACTGTCTACACTAAAGAAAAATATTTTTTCTTGTATGTTTTTTCGGTGTATACATACCTTTATATTAAATAGATAGACATGCATAGAAATAATGGTCAGACCTGGTGTTGTTGTAAAAGTCGTCAGACCGCAATATGAATGTGGCCAGACGCGCGCAAGCTCAGCGTTCGACGCGAAACAGATTTATCGATGGATGACGACTTTCGCAACGACACTGACATTTCAGAGTCTGACCATTAATTTTATTTAAGTTTATCTATTTTATATAACTATATTTTAATTTTAAACGGCTATATATAACCTTAAAAAATGTTTTTTTTACCTTTGTATATTGGTTTGACGACAAACGCAACGTCGACGACGAGTCTGACGATGTTTTTTGTTATTTAGTTTAGAGTAAAGAATGCTCAAGACCCTCGCTCAATCGTAGACAAAAAGTGAAAAGAATACTAAAGATCATAATTAATTCCACTTCTCCTTACCGACATAGTTCGGCTATAATGATAATAGGAGCAAGAGTTAAAAAAAATGTAAGAATTAACATTTTAAATATGTCTTATTTAACTGACGCTACGACAAATGATATCTTAAGCTGCGAGGTAGAAAATATCAATAACAATCCTGAGTAAGAAACTAGAATAAAAGTAGTTGTTATGTAAAATCTGCTTCAACATTTATTAGTAATTTCTCTAAGTAACAAAATCGATCAACGAAAACTCTAACTGACATGACAGAATCAGTTCTTACCTGATAGTTCTCCCCTTGGAGGCATTTTTTCATCCGACCTTATGTTGACATTATCCATACAACTATCTTCCTGCTCATGACCATTCTTAGATTCAAGAATATGGATATTAGACTCATTTTGATTACTTCTTGGAGAGACTACGTTTAGCCCGCTGATTGTCATTAAAATTGGTGGATTTTCTTGCCTAATTTCAAAATTGTCTCCTTGTGGAATAATGGGAGAATTGGAAAAGTCTCCTATTATAACTTGCATGCCTTCTATATCTTCCATACTCATGAAATCGACTCCCTCATTATTACTTAGTATATTAGCAGATGTATAAATAGGTTCGGCCTATAAATTGTAAAAAACAGTAATTTAATTATGGCTCATTTCTTAATTAAAAGGATTGCTCACACATAAAATAATAGCATGTTGTGCATCTATCTATTAGGAAAGATGTAGCATTTCGTGATGATGTGATATAACCAGTAACCCAGCCTTCTGTAATGTTACTTTTCCTATAAGTTACACAAAGTTTTTTTTTAATTTTTTAGGTCTACTGATAATAATAATAATTTTAAGAACATGTTTATTTTCTCACAGTACAGAATTTCCAACGTTTTTTTTGTTATTTAGCTATGCCTTCAAGTAGCTACTTTTTTCTAAAACACCGTTCTACACACACAGATATTTTAGTAAAATTTATGGCGAAATTCGTCTCCAAAGCTTTGATAAAGATTTTCATATGAGTCTTACTAATAGCACTTTTTTAGTTCCATGTTTATGAAAAAAATGGTTAAAAAACAAGAGAGAAGGATCACAATGGACAAAAAAGTGGCTGAAAAGGAAAACAGAAACGGGTACATCAATTCTTGTAAAAAGGGAAACATCATTAGTGCTTGATATATGTTAGTTTGAATAGAGACATAGATTTATGGTTAATCATTTATTTACTGTAAATTGTAAACGTTTTAGGAAATTTTTCTTAAAATTATTAAACAGCATTATGTTTTCATATAACTGAGGTATTTAGAATATGAAATTCTGAAACTAAATAACAATTTCAAAACAAATATGACGACCTATTTGATTTAAAGACTATGTATCAGGCAGAACTAACAATACCGATGCTTTTTTCATATACTACTGTGATCAAAAACTAAGGTGAATTTTGTTATAAAATGAAAAATCTTTATTTATTCTTCCAAATCTATTTCGTCCCCTTCAAAATAATCCATCTCCGATAAAACACTTGTGCCGACGTTTGTTCCAGTCCTCCATGCATGCCAAATAGTCGTCTTCAGGTATGGCCTACAATGCATGTAGCGATTCACGATGAATCTCTTCAATTGATTCAAAACGGTGTCCTCAAAGTGGTCTTTTGAATTTTGGGACCAGCCAGAAGTCAAACGGAGCTAAATCAGGCGAATACGACGGCTGAGCAACGATATGAGTAGAATCTTTGGCCAAAATATCTCGAATAACCAATGCAGTGTGAGGTGGTGCATTATCGTGATGCAAAAACCAAGAGTTGTCTCGCCACAATTCTTAGCCTCACGGAAACGACGCATAACATTCAAATATTACTCCATATTGACTGTTTGGCCTTGATTTTTGAACGACTTTGCATTAATTTTCGTGGCCGTCGTTCACCTCTTTGCACGGTATTCACTCGATTGGTCGGTTGTTTCGGTCATGCAGATGTTCGTCACAGTAAATGCTTTTATAACGACCTGATAGTTGGCATCTCTGAAATTGAGAAATTTTGGCACCAAACGTTATTTCACTTTTCTGAGACCCAAATGATCCTTTAAAATCGCTTGAATCGATCCATATGATATATTTACCATATCCGCAAGGTCTCTAATAGATAATCGTCGATTTTTAAGCACTAAATCCTTCACTTTTTGATGTGTTGTTGCTCGTCAATTGATGTTGATGGTCGTCCAGAGCGTTCCAAATCAGCAACATATTTTCGGCCCTCTTTGAAGTCCTTATGCCACTTACACACATTTTTTTGCGACATGGTATCATCGTCGAATGCCTTTTGTAGCATTCTGAACGTTTCGGCACAAGAAATTTTATTCCGCAAGCACTTCGTTACTCAACAAAATCAGACATTGTAAAAATCGCCAAATCAACTTTTCTTTGAAGTTAGAGACTTTAATTTTTTACCAGATGTTACTAGTAGTAGTAATAACTTAAAAATAAAACAATTTGCCCGAATAGGCATGCGCGGGAAGTTTTAATGAAATATTCACCGTAGTTGTTGATCACAATAGCATATTCCCTTTTTTATAATTATACAGATATTTTTATTGCGATTTATTTTAGTTAGAATTTCACTTTACTCACGTTTTAAACTCAAAGTTTTAAGTTAGGGTTAAATTTGGACACTTTCCCCAATTGTGTCCAAAATAAACCCTAACTTAAAACTTTGAATTTAAAATGTGGAGTAAAGTTAATTTTGGACACAATTGGGGAAATAATTTTCAAAATAATTCTCGTATGTGTAAAACAGCTTAAAAATAATCTTATCGGAAATGTTAAAATTGTAGGATTGACAAAAAATATTATATTTTTTGAATATTTCGATAATAAACTAAAAACCTACCTGCTCATAGTTAACTTGAACATTATCTGATGTAAGATCAACAGACATGTCACTTCTCTGATCAACAAAGAAGTAATCCGACGTAGATTCGGCAATAATGCGAGATTCCTCATTTTGATTTGACGACCTTAAACAAAATGTCATCTTAAAATTAGGTAAATCTCATATTGTAAGGACATTTCCTGGAAATATTAGAATGCATACTTTTAATTTTTTTCTTGCATACTATTTACACACATTAAATAAAAAAAAAAAATCAATAATACTCTGCAGATATTACCTAAGCCGCAAATAACTGTAAAATAGGACTGAAGTTACAAAGTATTTATAAAAACTTCTACCAGAATTTTCTAAATGAATTAATTTTGACGCATAATTAAAGTTATTTTATAAACCTACCTGGGAGATAGGTGAGAACCACTTTGTGTTTGGCATGCCTTATGTAAGTCTGAATTAAAGTTCCAACCAGAGTTTGAAATATGCGACAGAGGAGTACCAACACATTCTTCGTGATCTATACTTTGACGTGTCTCATATTCTACATTATCTTCATGAATAATATGGGATTGGTAGTCATGATCCAAGGAGCTTTCATTGTGGACATATGAAGAATCGCCTGTTTCATGCTCTTGTTCATCTTTATATGATGATTCTGTTTCTTGATCTTGACCATTCATACTCAATGGATCTATTAAAAAATAGCATATTGAATGAACTTTTAAGTCAACTTTTGATTAACTGATTTAAACGATTTTCTAAATCGTTTAAATAGGGGTTACTTGACCTTAGAAATTTTTTTTATTAAAAGTATTTCTTTCAAGTTTTTCAGTGATCAAGTTGTTATAATTACATAAACCTGTACAATGGAATTTTAGACAGAATCAGACCTATTATAAATTTATTTTTATGAAAAATTCCTAACATTAAAAAAATTCGAACAATAGGCAATAAATTTAACATGTTTAAAACAAAAAACAATATTTTAAAAAATTCTTGTGAATATAATAAATTTTAAATAGCTGAAACTTTCATACTATTCATTTAACGCTAGAAGAAAATCAAACATATATTAAAAACGCAGAATTCCACAAATCAAAAACCTGTCACATTTTTTGATAATATTCAAATTGGAACGCTTCTAGCATTTTAGCAAATTAAATTTAAAAAAAACCGTGTAGCTTCAAGCTTTAATCTATGTTTATTTAAATTATAATTTGTTGCCTTTCTTGATGTTTCTTGTTTTTAGGAATAATATACCTGTCACAACAAACATCCCATTTATAACATTATGACATAAGTTCAAAAACATTTTTCTCACAATATCTATGCAAAATAAAAATAATTTTAATTATTTTTACCCAACCCAGTGTTCTTGATGCTTTACTGTTATATTGTTTATGTGATCACAAAAAGGTAATTCAGAATCAAAATAGTCATCTAAATCTTATATTTTCTTAATTTTTTGATAGAAGTAGATTTATTTTATAATCATATTGCTTTCTTTTTGCGATAAATTTCATTACCTTACATTTCTCAATTTTTATGTCTATACAATTATGAGTACACCAAACCATAACACATTTTTACAATATCCGACATTATGTATTGCTGTGAAAAAGTCAGCTCCCTGAAGTACTCCCAAACTTACACTGATTTTCTTGAAAATAGAGATATTTATTTTTACAAGGTAATATCTATTGCTTAAATAATCCCTAAACCCAATTAACAAAATTTCAAAGAAACCAAGAGACGAATGACTGTCAATTAAAATACTAGGAGAAATGCTATTTAATACCTTAAGAAAATCAAAATTTAGTTTATTCCCGTATTTTAAGCTTTAAACCAAAAAAGGTAAAAATCTTACCATCTTCCTGAACGAGTTGCACTTCTTCATCTAAATTTTCCACACATCTTTCATCATTATTATTTTGATCATTTAACACCTGTTGCTGCTCCGGCTCCTCCTCTTGTACTTCCGGTATTTTTTCCCCTTCCTCCTCTTTTTCAGGGACTTTCTCCTTCATGGCATCCGACAGGCACATCGGAGGGCCTACTTACAACAATGCCATTCATCGGCCCTGAATTTGGCACTTCGAAAGGTAACGCTCTGATATGAGGAGAGATTGGGGGGATCCCATTACTAGACATGATTAACTGTTGTTGTTGGTGGTAGAAATACGGCATCATTTGAGCATTGTATACTGCAGGTACCAAATATTGCTGCTGATTAAAGGGATTTAAAGGCATCGGAGAGACATTAGATTGATGAGGAGATGAAGTGCTCATACTTTGTTGGTACATAAAAAAGTGATTTCCCGGCGACGGCCCCATGTTTGGAGGATGGCCAAGAGCCACTTGGTTATGGTATGGAGGAGGTATTTGTGGGGCGGCTGGTTGGTTTTGAGAAATACCTAAAACACCTATGTACATAAATATATTTATCTTCTGGCGTGTTAAAATGATATTATTTTGAGGTCATTTGTGTCGAAATGATACATTTTTTCGGATTGAGCACTTTATTGGCTCCATTATTATTATTAAACTTAACTAAATAGGTTGATAATACTAAATTATTAGCCAGTGGTGGAAATATATTCAAAATATCCAAAAAACTTATTTTTATTAACAAATATTTGGTTTCAAAAAAATAAATTATGCTTAAATAAAGATAAGACTAACACACTGCTTTTTAGAACCAAGGTAAATGAAACTATTAAGGGGGTATTCTGGTCTAGAGGCATGAATTTTAAGTGTTTTTTACCCGATAAAAAAAAACAAAGAATATTTTTACTCTTTATTTTTTTATTGCTTGTTTATTTGTATTTTAGAAATACATAAAAAATTTTAAAAGTTAAAAAAATTAAAAACTTAAAAGTTGTTGGCTGGTAAAGTGAGGCTTAAAAAAAAGTGTGTCCTGGCGTGCAGGATTCAAACCCTTTTGGTCATCTGAAATAAAAATAATTAAACGGATTGATTGTTAATTAGTGAAGATTTCGCTATCTCTTCAAGTTCAAAAAAGTAATTTTTCACAGAATGGCGGCCATTTGAAAAAAACCTTTTTTTAGCAGTTCTTAATTTTTTTAAAATAGTGAAAATTAAAATTTTGACTTGAATCTGATTGGGATATAAAGGAATGTATAGAGTTCGGTTCAGTAGAACTTAAGATATCAAGCACGCCAGCTTAAAAAAAGTAGTTTTGAGAAAAACACTTATTCGATATATTCTAATAGAAGTTGCCGCGTCATCAAAATCGGTGGACCTGGAAGTCAGTAAATAATTAAAATTTAAAAAAATCCTTTTCAATGACCTATTTTTGAATATCTAAACTTTAAAAATATAATAAAAAAATTGATTTTTTTCAAATTTTTAGACCAGAATTACCCCCTTAAGCCAACATCTGTTTCAATTAATAATAATAATTTTACTCTCGGTAGCAACACCAAATTTCTAGGTATTTATATTGGTGAGTTTTTAGATTGGTCATGTCACATAGAAAAACACTACTAAGTTAAATCAAATTTGCTTTTGTATAAGAACCATAAGGTAATATTTAAATGAGACAACTTGCAAAACCCTGTATTTTGCAAATTTTGAGGGAACAGGTCGGTATGATATAATTTTTTTGAGCATCAAACTTTAAGGCTTAAAACATTTTTGAAATTCAAAAGCGCATTATTAGATTACTATTTAAAATGTCTTATTTACAGACTTTTCGAGGTGTTTTGAAGGATAAAAAATACAATTTATGGCTTGTATATATAGGAGAACGTTTTATGTGATAGGGGGTTAAAGATTTAAAATCTATTTTTTTTCGCTATTTTTCAATATTTTTTTAGAATAACTTTTAATTTAATTTTTTTTTTAAAAATAGAAGTTTTAAATAACTTTTGGTTTGAAAAGTAAACAAGAAAAATAATTTTAAAAATATTTGAATATTACTAAAAAGTAGAGGCAATTTATATATATTATATAAATATATATATATATATATATATATATATATATATATATATATAATATATATATATATATATATATATATAATATTTTAAAACTTCAAACTTCAAAATGGCTTTATTGTCTTAGATAAAAGTAGTATTCATAGACAAAGCATCCTTAAACTAACACTACAAATTTACATAGAAAAAAATAGAGTCGTACATACAGTCAAAAAAATATAAAATTAGTTAAAAAGGTGACCCTTTCCCAACCTTTCCTCCCTTTCGTTATATATAGTGGGTTTAAAAGGGTAAAAAAAGAATGACCGGATATAATAAAGCAACAAATAGGAAGAAAAAGAAAAGGGAAAGGGTCATGTCAAGAATTAAAATACACAAAACATAATAAAAACAACACCGTAGTTATAAAACAACAAAAAATTGGAACAAGCCTCAAAAATTCCGTCTGGGAATAGTAGGCCTTTTTCAGAGGATATTTTTCTAATGTATAATTTATTGACATTAATAAAGAATAATAATAATAATAATAATAATAATAATGGGCGCCGCAAGGTGGTTAAACATTTTTTTACCATTATAAACAAATGAATTTTTAACCAACGTTGAGGAGAGTATGTCAAGAGCAGCCATCCGCACACCACAAATCAAGTGAAAAGATTCTGTTGAAATTTCAGTAATGAATTTTTTTCTAACCAAACACACCGTTTCCAGTATAAAAATACATGGTAACATTAATTTTTTTTTTGACAAAAATAGAGGTTTGCAAGATTCCCGATGTTTGGCTCCACATATAAATCTAATTGCTCTTTTCTGCAAGACAAACACACTATTAAACAGGTAGTGTGCACATGAACCTCAAAAGCATATCCCATACCGAAGATGTGACTCAACAAGAGCATAGTAGACGTTTCGAGCCACATGACTATTTAACTCCTGGGAAACGACTTTAACAGAATAACAACCTCTAGATACTTTTTTATTAAGTTGATAAATGTGCTGTTCAAACTTTAACTTATCATCGATGTGTAGACCCAGAAATTTATTTACTGTTGGAGTACTTATTGGATTGCTTTCCAGTTGCACATCGTCAAGCTTGCACCGAAAGCTAATCATATTTGTCTTAGACACATTAAGGGTAAGAAAATTGGCATCACACCAGTCTTTAAACTTAACTAAATCTGTCTCAATGATCCGCTTCAATATCACTCTTTTTATAATGAATTTAATCATACAAAGTGTTTTTTTGGAATTCATTAAAATCTATGTGATACTTACCCTGAGAAATACTTTGACTGAGTTGAGATTGAGAATGTTGGGGCTTTTGTAGTTCCTCATGAAGAGACAATTTAACTAAAGCATCAATAACTTTTTGTTTTGGATGACTGGTCAAATGTTGTTTCAAAGTAATTCCTGGTCTTAAGAACAGTGTGCACACTGGGCACTGTGTTTCTGTTTCCAACCTGGACTCCATGATGAATTTTTCTTAAATATTTAAGTTATAAGAGATATTTTTTTAAAATCCTATCCATTCATTTGTGCTATTCCCTAAAAATAAGAAAACATTTTATATTCCAAATATAAATTATTTCAAAAAGAATACACAAAGCTTAGTACCAATATTTAATTAATGCTAATATGGAACATCTCAAGAATCAATCTCAGATCAATTAAACACGATGTTAACCCATGGAACCCTAGGTCTATCCGACGCGATGTACACATACCTAGTTTCCATCAGTGACCTCGGTGTGATACATGTAACGTAATTAACAGCATCTGTCATTGGTTATTTGACTGAGGATATGTTAGCATATTTAATTTTCTTTTCATTTTACGTCTTCCTTTTTATCTTTCAATTTTATACCTGTATTAAAGAGCTATTTTAGTGAAAGACTGAAGTATAAAGCAATAAAGTTTCAAAGAAGACCTTTTGTTTATATACCAACTTACGATGACTCACTGATAAATACTTTAAGTTATGGAGTTCATCAAAGGTACTATTTTAAATTATCAAGGGCCAATGGTAAAATTCTTGTTTAAGTAATAGGGGTTTTGAACTATAAGTAACGAAGGTTTTCTTCTTTAAAGGGAAGGGAACAGAAAAAACTTTTAAGTTGCCAAGGTTTTTATGTTATCGAAGTTTGACTTATCGAGGTTCTACTGTATTAGCTTAAAATTATTTAAGATTTTAGACAGTTTTGAAAACTTCTCAAAAGTGGCTTCAAAATCAAATAAAACGTTTTTAATAATTTATTTATTTATTGAACAAAGTACACTACAGAACAAAATGTTCCAAATGGTACACAATAACTAAAACTAATGCTAACCTAGTATTTAGAAAAAAAAATATGTATATATAACATAAATAGAATAAAACTAACAATATTACATTGCAAATAAAAATTACTAATAGTTACATTTAAAACAACAGGAATTAAACAAAGTAAATAAACCAACAAAACAAAAGACAAAGATGCTAATAAACTATCTATAGGTAATATCTCTTTTCAATGATTTAAAATTGTAAGTTAAACAAATAACGTTATAAAAAACTCTATTATAATTTCTTAACAACCTATCCACAAAGAGGTAAACCCATAATTAGTCATGTGACTCCTTTGAAATAACTGCCTTGTACAGTGTATTTATGAACTATTAAATTTATTTTAGATAAAAGTGGTTTAAACCACTCTCAATGACTTTATATAGAAAAAAATTCCAATCAATAATAAACGGATGAAATAATCGATATTTTGATACGGAAACCTATGTTTCCACAAAATTATTTTGGTGAACGTGTTCTGCACTCGTTCTAGGCGATCAGTATGTACATTATATGAGGGAGACCATATCACAGAGTTATACTCCAATATACTACGTACACAATGTAAAATAAAGGACTTTAATTGCTTGAATATCTGAGACAAAGGTACAATTACGTCTTATGAAGCCTAACATGCGACAAGCTTTAATAACAATATTAAATGACGTCATAGTCGCAAAAAAGACAAGAACAGTTTCAAAATCATCTCGAGTTTCGTTCGTATACGCTCGTTTATTCTCGAGCATTTTACAACAGTAAAAATAACAACTGTTCAATAGGGACATTAAAGTTAAGTTTTTAAACCAAATAAATACCCAAAAGTATCAAAAATCTTAAGAGTATTTAAAGTCGTTCATATTCCTAAATATATTTTTTTAACATGCACTTTAACTAACCATAGTTAATTGGTTGGTTAGTTTAAGAGAGGTTGGTCACATGCCCTTATTTGCACTGTTGCCTATAAGCTTATTGTCCTCCCCTTTATTGTTATAAAATTCCACTTTTCTTTATCAGGTCTAACAGATTTCTACTAAGAGGTTCATGTGAAAGAGGAATTCAACCCTGTATATTTCCAAACAGTATATGTCTTCTGTACATCAGTGCATTGCAGTCATATATTATATGTGAGGCTGTTTTCTTCTTATCCTCTCAAAGCCTGCATGTTCTGGGACTTTATCTAAGCCCATTTTCAGCACGTTTTCTTAGATGGGAGTGGCCGTTTAAAAGTTCGGTAAATCCTCTCCAAACAGTCCGAGGCCTCTGGTTTTTGACAGGCACAAGTACTTTCCATATTAGGTCTATTCCTTTGCTAGCGAAAGTGTACACTTTTACATTCCTTTAACAATAAATAATGCAAAATGAAATGAAATGCTTTTATTGTCATTAATATTCCAAAAGGACATAGACAACGTAATAAGTTACCATGCCACACTTTTGTGTTCCTTTGCAAGATTGGCATACACTGGTGTGAATTAAATTACACCTCGTCGATAGGAGGTGTTAAAAGTGGAATTTGCCGCGATTTGCATTTGTTTCATTTGAACAGCTTAAAATTATAATTGTTTGGTTAAATTTTATGATTATGAAAATTTTCGGTCATTGTCGGTGCTTTGCTTGGTAGTCCTGGTACAGAGATTGGTTTGATTTTATTGCAGGTATTACCAATGATTAAATGTAAAGGAAACATGAAAATAACGAAAACATAAAAGAGAGAGGTTAGTTTAACAACAAAATTTGCACTTTTTCGTTCCCAAGTCCTTGCTACACCACTCGCGCACTAGACATCAGCTGAGTATAAGTGCAGTGTTTTTTACAATACACCTAAAACTCAAGGAATAGACTTATTGTCGACAGTATCACGCGGTTTTCGAAAACCAGAGTCCTTAGATCGCTTGGAGGAATTTATCAAACATAGTAATTGAGGGTGTCTCAAAAAAGGAGCTTAGCTATTACTTTCTTAGACGGTTCACTTAGCGTTGCCTTCGCATGTCTTTGACTGCAAAAACGAGCTTTGCGAAATATCTGTAGAGCTGGTCCTAGGGAGTCCTGCAAACCTATATTTGTAAAGTATGGAATATTGACTTTAACTTCCTTATTTATACTGGAGACCGTTTCGCTAATGATTAAAAATTTGGAGCTTCAACTGATGCTATTCATTCCCATAATACCCGTCAGGTGGAAGTGTTACCTTTGCCGATCCCGCGTTCGAGTTTAATTAAAGATCACTTTTTTATGACTCCCTTTAAAAAACATTTAGAAGGACGGTTATGTGATTACTCCTGAGCAGGGCATATTATTCTCTGAGTATTTTAGAGGCCATTTATAGGTACTCATCATATATGTACCATTTTATGTTTGTTCCTACAATTTTTAGCTTTTTGTGAACTATTTGAAATTGTCGTTGATTTTATCTGGGTTTTTGTTTTACCTGCTAGTAGTGTTTCACACTAGCATTTAATTTATTATTGTTTGTTCTTTATCTTTTATTACAATTTTTGACGTAATAGTACTAATTGACATATTGTTTATATTGAGATATTTATATATATTTTTTTAATTTTATTCATCAAACAGTACATACAGAGTATATCCAAATAGTCAGGCCAGCCTGACTGTCTGAGGGAATGTGCATGTTTTAGTGGTGATATCCCCTTCTCACATTTTCTTGAACACATGCTTGGATAGCATAGATTTCCGCCTGGTATACTGTGGCTTGCTTGCCTAATGAAAAGCTGTAGGACGCTCTGGGCCTTACCCCAAATAAACCAGCACCCACTTTATCATCTGTCTTTGAGCCATCAGTGTAATTACAATTTTGTTTGACAATAAAAACATTGAGGGGGAACTCGCTTCTGTTTTGTGTACATATATTGCGCATTATTTAATAAAAATGCAAATAATGCAAGTAATGCATATTAATGTCAAAATAATGCTAGTAATGCATATTAATGCCAAAGTAATGCGAGTAATACATATTAATTTCAAAATAATGCGAGTAAAGTATATTAATGCCAAAATAATGTCAATAGTACATATTAATGCCAAAATAACGTGAGTAATGCATAATAATGCAAGTAATGTAAAGTATTGCAAAATAATGCACATTATTAATGCAACCCTTGCATACATATATTGCAAGAGTGAGTTCCCCCTCAAAACACATATTAACGATCACTTTAATAAAAAAAAAAAACCTTACCCACCAAATTTATTTACAATAACCAATAAAGTTTTTAAGAAAAAACTCCACCAATAAGTAGGGAACAGGATAATTGGTAAAATAAAAAAAAATTGGCCTGCCAATCCCTGTTGGGTTATCTTAGTTTGGTTAAAATATTAACTGACACCATGCTGAGTCTGAAAATAAAAAACATTTATAAGTTAACAAAGAAATTTTTACTGCCCATGTTATTTGAGAAACTATTTCGTTTTTAATTTTTAGGACTAGGCACTGTGAGTGCCATATTTTTGGATTTTAACTCATTCTCACCCAGTCTTGTCATTAATGTCCAAGTAACAAAACAGGGAATCAAAAATATAATGTGTACATAAAGTATGGAAAAAATTCATTATTTGCTAAAGCAAAAAAAAAAAATTCTCAAACATGTCAAAAAAAATAAATAAATAATTTCGAATTTTTTGACATAAAATATAAATAGTTATGTACACAGGGTGACCCATGTAGTAGATATGACATTATCTATGATTTTTTTAAATAGAAACACCCATATTTTACTGCAGATTTATAATCTCCAAGAAGAGCTGATTTCAAAAACATAACACACTTATGGTTTTAGGTGGCAGTTTTGTAGTTACAGGGTGTTAAAAAATTGTGTACACAATATTTGGAACAAATTTATTATTTGTTAAAGCAAATAAACATTGAAAATTTTCTCGAATATGTAAATAGTAATGTTAAATTGTGCATTTTTTGACAAAAAAGTTAAATATACAGTGTGACTCATGTAGTAGAAAAGACGTTATTAATGATCAGATTTATAATTTCCAAACAGAGCAGATTTAAAAAACATAAAATACTTATGATTTTGGGTAGCAGTTTCAAAGTTACAGGGTGTTAAAGATTTGTGTACATAATGATTTCTACCCTTTGAGAAGTAGATCAACGCATATAAGCAATTTAATAATATTACTCAAAAACTTGACAAAAAATATTATTGAGCAGCATACCAAGCATTACCATAGTTACAAGGCATATTATAAAAAGCGATTTCAAGTATTCCTCATCCTCTTACACAAAATTTAAAAAAAAGGAAAAAAAATTAAGACCCTGTACCTACAAAACTGTCAATTAAAGTCATAAGAACTTTTTTTTTAAATCAGCTGTTCTTGGAGGTTATAAATCTGCATTAAAATATGGGGGTTTCAATTTAAAAAAATCGTCGATGACATCATATCTACTATATCATATCAAGAATTCTGTACAAAAAAAAAGGGCAATATAGTGAAAATGCGGTTAGTTTGATTTTCAACTTTGATGATGAATATCTCGAAAACGAAACATTGCCGAAAAAATATTTTTTCAGGTTCGTAATCAGCGCCCCAAAAACCCCCATATACCAAATTTGGTCAAAATTAGAGAAAAGGCAACTTTCGAGACAATTACCAAAATTGTTATTAACATGTTCGAGGAAATATTCAATTTTTTTCTGCTTTAGCAAATAATAAATTTGTTCCATACTTTATGTACACACTGTATTTTAATTTCTCATAGTTCACCCATTAATGACCCATTTTACCTAAAAGTAGGTAGGTAATTAAAACTTTACTGATGTTATATCGAGGGGGAAACCGCAATCAAAAATCTGTACACCAGATTACACAAAAGTCAAGATTACGCGGATTACACAAAGATTACACGAATTACACAGAGATTACACGGATTACACAGGGATTACACGGATTGCACCCAAGATTACACGAATTACACAGAGATTACACAGATTGCACAGAGATTACACAGATTACACAAGATTACACACAAAAAATGTCTTTTTGTTTCGTTATTAAACCAGCTTTAAAAATATTTTTTTGATTATTGGATCCATTTAAGTTTTTTCTATTGCCCTAAAATAGTTTTAACTATTTTTTTACTGTATCTATATAATAAGGGTTATACGGGTTAAGTTGCATATCTTCATTATTTAAATCTGTTAATTTATTTTTTTATGTATCATATAAGTTTTATTTAAAAAAAAAGCAAGATAAAATTTTAAACATACATTTTAAAGTTTTATTCAAAAAGGAACGAACAAACCACAACTTAACTTTTAAACATAAATGCTAAACTATACATTTTGTACTTGTCCCTATATCTACAATAATCCAGAATACTTCTCCAAGTTGAAAAAAGAAAAAACATTAAATTAACAGAAATCAAATAAATTATTATATTAGCTTAACATTTTATTTAGATAAAAACAAACAAAACCTAGCCTTCAAACTTAATTAATAAACTATTTTAAACATACATTTTTTTCGTACTTGCAATGGAATATATATCTTAAAGACGTCATAATAAGCATAGTAACTATATATGGAGAAAAATCAAATAAATTATTTTATTAGTTTACCAAAGTTTTATTTAGACAGGAACTAAGTTTTATGTAAAAACAAACGAATAAACCAAAACTTAACTTTATAATGTACACACCGAAAAAACAAACAAGAACAAACATCAGCGAACAAACGTTTTTCTTTAGTGTAGACAGTAAAAACGCGAGCAAACGTTTGTTTGTTCTTGTCCATACATGTTCGAGTAGACGTCGGTACATAAAAATTTATGTACACACCGAAAAAACAAACATCAGCAAACAAACGTTTTTCTTCAGTGTAGACAGTTAAAACGGCGAACAAACGTTTCTTTGTTCTTGTTCGCACATGTTCCAGTGAACATCGGTACATACCTAAAGAGAAATAAATTTTGTTCGTCGTCATCAAGGAAATTTAAAGGTGTATGGAAGCCCAATGCTATGGCCCATTTGATCAAAAATGTCCAGCCCAGTATGAAATTAACTGTCAGAGTTGGCCCCGCCGATTCTGCGCAATAACAAAATTCCACGAAATAATTTAATGTGTTCCCTCCTTACACACTGATAAATCAGTGTGTAGTTAGGCAACACATTATACTTTTATGAGAGCCGTAGTACCGTTTTTGGTAAAAGGGCGCGCGCGGCGCGTATTAACCATCGTCGTCTCATAATTCGTCATTTTCGTTGTAGTTTGTGCCCTTTGCGCCGTATACAACTGTGTTTTGCTTTGTCTGAGTACCTTTATTTTGTGGTTGCAGAAGTTTTTTGGATTGATAAAAACCTTATTTTAGTGATTAGTGTTTATTATCATCATTCAATGTTTGAAATGTATTTTAAAAAATCGTGTTTTTATTTATTTACAACGATTTTGGGTAAAATACAAACTCACCAAAATATCTGACTATTAAAATAGAAGGCTGTAAAGTGGCGCCATCTATTCTTTCCATATTATAATATATGATATAAAATCCAATAATACACAATAATTTTAAATATTCTATGGTAGTATCGTTTAATAACCAACAATTTTGTGCAAAAAACAATGAATGCTTGAATTTGACATTTGATGATGTCAACTTTATAGATAGTAACAAAGAATTATGGAAGTCCGGCTCTAACCTACTATTCATTGCGCAAACTCGCGGGGCCAATCCCTATTCCCGCTGTCCTGCACGCCTGGACAATTTTGTTCTACAGTATTGGCCTTCCATACACCTTTAAACTTCCTTGGTCGTCATCCATAACTAACCAACTAGCTCAGATCCAGCAAGAAGAATTCTCTGAACTTAAGTGTTAGATACTGGTCTCTGATTGGCGCTTTTCTCGTCCTCGTTTCGTTTCTACGAACCAGGAATAAGCAAGGCTTTCAAAACAAGCGATGTTGCCAGTGTTAAGATTATACGATATTTTTAAATCGGTGGGTAAAAACTAGGTACTTTGGTTTTATTTATACCCACCCAATATATTTGGTGCAGCCCAAAGCATTTGCTGTATGTGGGAAATAATAGGGAGTTTCTGGCACCCAATACTTAATAAATTAAATACGAAAAGGGAAAAATTACAAAATTGAATAACTAAAATCTGTCAATAAAAACGTGACGATTTATCTCTGTATCACAAAGTAGAACTATTTAAGATGTCATATGTCGTCTACGTCCAGGACTGAGATTTAAAGAGACACCTACAGTTTTTTATATGTAGACCCAAAATTATTTTTTCGGTTTTCTTGCCTTTGAAATTTGGTTCTTTTCCAAGATTACACAAAGATTACACAGATTACACTAGATTACACGTATTACACTGGGATTACAAGATTACACAGGGATTACCCAGAGATTACAGGATTAAAAGTCGGATTACACACAGCGTGTACACCAGATTCTCGCTGCGGTTTCCCCCTCGTGTTATATTAATTTTACAACCCACAATGGCAGATATCCATATTATTACCATGTATTTGTTTTTCTTATTAATAATAATTTAAAAAAACACTTTCAGAATCATTAACAATAACTAATTTACTAATATTATATAAATGGTACCTTTATTAGTATAAAATGTTTTATTATATCTTTATTTATGATTGTTACCTATTTTTTTTATGTACTAATTAAGATTATATTCTAAGGTATATATTTTATTTTTTTTTTTTACTTTAAGAGGCTTTTATAACAACCGCAGAAGCAATTTTAAATGGATTTTATCCATCGTCAGGCCTAGACCTAAATATGGATTGAATACACAAGGAGAGACTAAAATGGAGACTTGTTCATCAGTACACTCCTGAGTGAACAGTGGTATTGATCTGCTGACAAAATCAATGGGAGAAAACAAAAAGGCAAATACTGATTCTCGAATGGGTTTCTACGCCCATATAAATATTTTAATATTTTAGTTATGCAAACAAGAAGATATGCATTGAGAAATATCAGTAAACAAGTATACCTGAAAAATGCCATTGTATTATGGCTGCTTAACATTCCAAAGGTTATCAAAACAGCTTCTGAGGCAAATATTAGGTTTCTACTTACCAATTCTATAAAATAAAACTCATTATAACTAAAAAAACACAATTCATAATAAAACTGCTAAAATTTCTAAAATTATTATTAAAATACCCCTTCAGCAGCTAAAGCTACTAAAAGGCAGACTAGGGATTTTGTTTTTTTCCCAAGTCATCAATGCCTCACTGCTTTCTGAAAGTAACTAAAACAAGGTATAATTTTTTAAAAATGAAATAATACGAAAATAGATATCGGAATTAATGTTTATATTTCTATTCAATAGGTACTATCAAGCCTAATATGTTGTTTAAATTTAGTGATAAAATTATAAAGAAAGCTTTTTTTCTGTTTAGTTTTATTTCTAAATTAAATGAATTTTTAGACACTTCTACTTTTGATTGCCAAAGGTTGGCAGCCTAGTTTGACGTTGACATTAATTTGGTTGAGGTGTCGCCCACTTGTCAAATTTGACAACTGGAATTAAAAAATAATTTTTTTATTTATTTTTTAAAAATTTATTATGGGTGTATTAAAGAGTAAGTAATATATAGAAAATATTTCAGGACCACTAATGGCAGTATTCTTTTTTAGATGATATAGAACAGTTACGTATGTGGAGAGAAAATAATGAAAGAAAGAGCAGAGAAACACTGGATATATGGCTGGATAGGCTATGGTTAAATATTGATAGTCTTGGAAATGAAAGTAATTATACATTTTCCTTGTCAATGAATATTACAAAGTGATATTAAAAAAACTATATTTATTGCTTACTGCTCAACCTAGTGTCGGAAAATTATGTAGTATACAGCCAGAAGGGTTTACACTTTGAGTGGTTCTATTAATTTAAATTAGCATGTCTTTCTTATTATTAATGCAAAACAATTAGTTATAATTTCCAGCCATTATATTAGAAGAGTAATTACATTCTTTGGACAAAATGCTTGCTAAATTTAGCTTTTAAATTTATGTTTATAATTTTAGAATACCTAATACTGGAGCAAGTATGTATAGCAGCATTGGACTGCAACATCTTAAGTGTTGCTAAAACATGCATAGAAAGCCTAGCAAAGGAATTCCCTAACAGTTTACGAGTAAAAAAACTCGAATCAATGTATTTTGAAGCTAATGAAGATTTTGAAACAGCCCTTGAAATTTTAAATAGTATTATTAAAGCAGATGAGACTAACAGTGCTGCTCGAAAAAGAAGAGTAGCTGTTCTTAAAGCACAAGGAAAAACAGTGGAAGCTATTAAGGAATTGACAGATTATTTAAAAGTGTTAGTTATCATTAGTAACATTTCTTTTATATCCAGATATTTAGTTTTATAATAGTAAGTTATGCTGAGAGTTACACACTTTTTATACCAAATTATTTTTATGAAACGTATGTTTAGTTTGTATGTTTTAGGTTTATGGCTGATATGGAAGCTTGGCAAGAATTAAATGAACTTTATATTGCTGAACAAGATTTTAGTAAGGCAGCTTTTTGTGTGGAAGAACTTATTTTACATAACCCACACAATCATTTATTGCATCAAAGATATGCAGATATCAAATATACACAAGGGGGTGTTGAGAACTTAGAAATAGCTAGATCTTATTATTCTCAAGCGTTAAAGATGAACCCTAAAAACATGAGGGCACTTTATGGGTTATATCTGGTAAGTGAAGTTGTCCAATAATATTCATAAGTTGTGCTAGGGTAATTTCTTATTCAGTTTGTATTAAAGTAGGTACCATAAAATGTGCTTCATTTAATATAATTAAAAAGAAACCATGTTTGAAAAGGTAAAGTATTTGTGGGGTACATATTTTCTTGTTGTATTTAATTACGTACGGTCTGTGTCATCTGTATTATAGCGGGAAAAAGCAAAAATGTATTTTTTTGCATTTAAACAAATAATAATCAAACTACAAATATAAATAAATAAAAGGGAAATTTTAAAATCACTGGTGGAAAGTTTTATTTTAAAAGGTTTGCAACACTGATGAAAGGAGAGTCCTCCCCTCAAAGCAGACCTAGAAAGGTAATCGAATTTTTGTAGAAATTCAATTATTTATTGAATTACTTTCTAAGTAATTGAATTACTTGGCAAAATCAATTACCAATTACGATTACATTATTCTATTAATTGATAATCCAAACACTATTACCTTTTCTGGAAAGTAATTGAATTAAAGTAATCCAATTACTGAGAGGTAATTAAATACGATTTTTTAATTATTTTAATTTAATTACCGACAGCTATGCTTGTAATCCAACCAAAGGGTTAGAATAGAATTCTAGGGACACAAACCAATTCTGAAACGTTGTAACCCAGAAAAGAATAAACATTCTATCCCAAATAAAACTATAAAAGCTTCATTCTCGCGATTTATAAAAAATTGCGCACAGGTTTTAAGCAGTGGGCATTGTAGTTATTTGTCTCTCAGAATTAAGGTAATAATATGTTGAGAATTAATGCTTTCCCTCCTTGGGTACAGCAATTTTTCTCATTTTTATCTTTTTCATATTCATTTATCTTCTTTTTTTCCTTAAATATAGAAATAAAAAAACAACCAAACTGTCTCAACACCCAAAAGTAACAACAGTGATTATCTTTCCACATCAGACCTAATTTAAAGAACACAAAAACCATTTCACCATTTCACCTAATTCATAAGGAGCCTTTTATAAAATTAGTATTATGGCCCAGGAGTATCATATAAATTATAGCAATATTTTTACTCAAATTTATGAAACACAAATTGATGTACTATTATCAAAAATTATATAAACATCTTTATCCTAATTTTGTAAATAATTTTCGCTATAAATTCTTCTTGTATGTGTAAGGCCCCCCCACAGACTACGGTTAATTTCATCCATTCGTATCGCCGCGATTCGGAAGGGCCTGTTTGGACGGTTCATTTTTGTGCGTCCTACGGTTACATCATGAAGAGGAAGCATTTTAAATAAAAATAACAATTACGAACTTGTGCCGCTGTTCCATTGGCTCTACTAATGCAAAAAACCCGACGATTTTGAATAAAACTTCTACACTATATCAGTAGGACCGCCAAGTATCGGAAAGTCGTTCCAAAAATCAAGCGCTGACAGAAATGTTTACCGACCATGTCAGTTTTGCACCACAGACATCGGTTTTTGGCATATTTTACACACCGAATACGAATGGATGAAAATAACCGTAGTCTGTGGGGGCCTTAAAACGATTCTACTTAAAATATACTGCTTAAAAATGGTAAAAAGAAAAACTATTTCTTTTGATTGATTAATTCTAATAAGCCACCCAATTTGGGGTACACATGATGGTGGTGGTGATGGACATATTTATGTATAATGGTTTTTGGTGGAAAAAGCACTAATTACAGTTGAACCTCGATTATCCGTGCTCCACGGGACCGGACAATGCACGGATAATCCGAACATTAATTTCTTACATATTATATACATATTTATGTACACACAAATAAGATAATTGAAAAAAATAGATCTCATAAGTTCAAATTAACTTTTAAATTGCATAAAAAATACATAACAGAATAAAAAACAGAAGTAAACTTTTATACATATGTACTTACAAAAAAAAATAAAATCTCCTAACATGCATTGACATAATGCGGATATATATTATAGGTAGCTATGCTTTTGAAAAAAAGTCGTACTCTGCGCAAGTTCAAAATGTCGACAAGGTCCGAAGATTCTCGTTGCTCATAATAGTTGCGTTGTAAACTAATGCAGTTAGTTCAGTTATGATCGTTTCTTCATTAACAGATTCATCATCAGATTCAAAGCTTTTATCTTTCTCTAGAGCCATTATTTTGTAAAAAGCTCTTTTGAAAGTCATTTCTTTCATTTCATTCCAAGCATTTGCCACTGTAAAAATTGTATCTTTGATCGCATGCAAGGATAATCCGCAGCCCGGATAAATCGCGCACGGATAATCGGGGCTCTACTGTATAGAAAATAAAACTTTTTGAGTTATAATTTTTTTAAAACCAGTGTGTAATTTATAACTACCATTTGTTTTAAAAACTGATTGTAAACCTTTTTTACAGACAGCATCAGCCTTGTCTAGTTCCTCAAAATGTTCTGCTCTACGAAAAAAAGAAGCTCTAAAGATAGTTGATTGGACGCAGAAGGAAATAAAAAATCGATACACTGAAGCCGATGTTGTCGTTACTGCTTTGGCAGCATTAGAAATTTAAGAAATAGGTTAATTTAAAAAAACCTTGTTGTTTTTATTTATGGGTATAGATGTAATTAAATTTAGTTACAATAAAATGTGCAATTTTTGTACCAATTTTAGTATTATTATACATTTTAATAGACCCATATTTCTTCTTAGCTGTTTGTAAAAAAATCAAAAAATTTACAAATTCAAAAATTTTGAAATATTTGAAAAATACAAACACATCCATGACATGAAATTTGTCACTTGTGCATGTCTCTTCATTAGGACATCTCAGACCAATGCCCCGGACCGTCTAAGGCCGTGGTCGTCAAAGTGCGGCCCACAGGCCGCATTTGGCCCGCGGCAGGTATTTATGCGGCCCGCGTCAAAGTAAATTATTTCATTGGTCAACTACATATCATAAACAAAATCAAAACATATTATGCGTTCCAATCCGGCGAACGGCGACTGAGGCTGGTCGTCCACTAAAAGAGAAAACAAGCGGCTACGAGCTCACGTGATACGAGAGTCAACAAGCGGCTATAAGACAAGCGATTTCGTGCGAGAGAGGTCGTCCACTGGCGGCGGCTGTTCACACTGTTCAGTAGCGACAAAGTAGCAAAGCGGAGTATACGTGTTTGCTTTTATTGTTTTTTTCGTTTTTTATTTATTATTGGAATTAAAAATGGATGCAGAAGATGCGTATTTCAGTTTATTAAGGCGTCAAAGAGTCCAAAAAAACGAATGTGTTGGGTGAACCCTATATTGGAGAAAATGGCGCGTCTCTTCCATTTTTACATTCGCAACAAAATGTCAAAATTACATAAAAAAATAACCAAAGCAACCTAGCTGACTGATGTTCGCAAACTAAATATAAAATAATCGCGCGGCTACGAGCGAAAATCCCATCCTGAGAGGCTCTGCCGCGTAAGTAAGTTTACGCTTGTAGCCGACCTCTCGAAGTTGCTTGCAACGGACGAGGATACTATTAAAAAGTAATAGTTAGGATCTACCCTACATAGCCGCTTGTTGACGCTTGTGTCGCGTAAGCGCGTAGCCGCTTGTTTTCGCTTACAGTGGACGACCAACCTTATTAAAAGTAAAGGCGTCCCATACTTTGCGACCCGGGCGCTGACATCCACATTGTCCTGTGTGGCCCTTGGCCAGAAAAGTGTGACGACAGCTGGTCTAAGGTATTTAACCAGATCTGGCATGCTTCTTTCCTTAACAAACTTCATGCTAATATCTTTCATCTAAACTTTGTGCTTATATGTTTTCTTTCTAATCGAACTATATCTCTTATGGTAGATGGTCACTCTTCCATCTTTCACCAAATCAGTACTAGAGTACCTCAAGGTTCGGTACTGGCTCTGACTTTTTTGTAGGCGTTGCCCCTAATACCTTAAATGGCATGGAAGGTTACTTATCTGTTAAGCCAGAAAGTACTTCTTCCCTTCTAAACTGTACACTATATTTATCTCAAATCACATTCAACTTGTAATACTCTTCCATGCTAATATATTTCATCTAAACTTTGTGCTTATAATCGATTTCTTTCTAATCGAACTATATCTGTTATGGTAGATGGTCACTCTTCCAGCTTTCACCAAATCAGTACTAGAGTACCTCAAGGCTCGGTACTGGCTCTGATTTTTTTGTAGACCTTACTCCTAATGACCTTAAATGGCATAAACACCTTGCATATTGCATTGATGCCAAGGCAGCTGCCAGAAGGTTTCTTATCTTTTGATCCAGAAAGTACTTCTTCCCTTCTAAGCTGTATACTCTATGTGTATCTCAAATTAGATCCAAGTTGTAATACTCTTTTAATATCAGGGAATCGCTTTTCCCACAACCTTTTTCATTGTTAATTTCATTTAAAGATGAGAGTCATTCGCCTTATTAATGACCCCACCCTCACAACTAAGCTTCCTCCCTTTGTACGACGAAATGTAGACAAACCGTCATTCTGAAGTATTAAACAATATAATTTCTTCCCTAACAGCTCTTAATAAAGCCTTAAACTTCTCACTTTGTCTACTTTTTCAGTCCTAGGGTATCGAGAATGTAAAACCTGCTGCCTGCTCTTTCCTTTACACCCTGTATTAATAAACTACCTCTTACTTCTCTTGAGACAATCATGGTACATTAGTACTTAAGCATCAAGCATTTGTGGACTGTCACAAGTTCAAAGAAAAATTACCTGATAACAATAAGAATACTGCCTTTAAATGCACGAGGTTTTTCAGGTTTATGTACTATGTAAGATTATACCACTAATTAATTCGAATTCTTTTGAGAAAATCCGCAAAAAAAGAATTTTTAGAATCAAATAGTAATATTTTCCCGACAATATTTAAATTGATGTTTTAAAACAAATTTTACTTTTTCATTGCAAATTTGCTTTTAGATGTTACGATTTATCCTCAACTTTTTTTTTGTCAATATGAACCTAAATTTCAAAAATTCAGTTATCCACCACCTCTCTCTTACCCATTATTTCGTATGGAATTTTTGTTTTGTTTTAGCATCAAATATGATTTGCAAGTTTTCAGAACTTAAAAAGAATAAAAATAACCTTGCAAAAAAAATGGGCTTCAAGTAAAAGGTAAGCCCTCTAAAAAATATATTTTTTATTGTTTACAACTTCAATTCTGTTTATTATAAAGGGCGATATTTGCTATGCAGATTGAAAGAGAAATTACACTAATATATTCTTAATATTTTTATAGTATAGTTTGTTTGTTTTTTAGGTAACAAGCCAAATTTTAAAACGGGAAAAAAAGTCAATAAAACTAACATGACAATTGTTATGTCATTTATTCTATTTGTTCTACATCACTTTCACTTCCTCCGGAATTCTCTGAATCTGAATCACTCCCACTTTCCATTCTTTCTTCTTTAACTTGTTTTTCAGCCATTATTTTTCCTAGTGTAGCTATATATTGGATGGTATATTTGTTGTAATCACATCTAAAAATTTAAAATAGCATAAAGTTATTTTATAGGTTTTATTAAATAAAAACAAATTATTGTAAGCTAAGTATTTTTTATGAAGTAGAACAGGTATATAATTGTTACTTATTTAATTACTTTATTCCCGTTTTAAATAAATGATAAACTATTTAACTCGTATCTCTGGTTAAAAGCCGCACATATTCAACATTTGTTTGCGGACACTATCAAACACATTTGCTAAGATCTTCATGTTTAAATTTTTTACTATGTAAACTCTATGTTTCTATGACACTTATCAAAATCTAGTAAACAAAAATTATAGTTATAAACAAAAAGTAATTAATAAATTATAGCAAAATTCATGAGAAATCACTTAGATACAAACCCATAGGCTTGTAGACTCTATGGAAAAAGATTTGAAACCTGACTTTTTAATCTATCAGCACCAGTAGCAATCGGAAGTCTTGATTATATGTTTCCTTGAAAGTGCAAGACAATGTTATGGTTTCAATGCCACTAAGATCTTGGACTTCCATTGTCTTTATTTTTTATTTGTTACACAACGTTTCGGTTAGTGATGTATCTCCAACTGTTTTCAAGTGATAAGTAAAAACTATTCTTAAAAGCTACGACTTATATACTATCCCTTGTTCATCGAAGCTCGACCGACTTTTCACGGTTCAGCAACGGCTACCAGATATTCGGAATATCGATGCTTGCTAAATACATTTTGGTTGTTTACAATTGTTACAGCTTCTTTAAATTTTCTTTTCTTCCAGTAGGTTTCTTTATGAATAGTTTTTGCTTCCGACCATTGTATGGGGTGTTGTTTTGACCTAGCGTGTTCGGCAATCTTTGACTTCGACGTTTCACGTCGTTCCGTATGTTTTTTGTGTTCTTTGACTGTAACTTCAAGTGGTCTTTTTGTTTCCCCGATGTATACCTCACCACATTCACAGGTAATTTGGTAGATACAGTCATCATTTGAAACTTTGTTGTCTGGTCTCGTCTTAGTAAGAATGCTTCTTAGAGTAGTTAGGGATTTAAATGCCGTTTTAATATTATACTTTTTCGCAATTCTGCGGATCTTTTCCGAAGTTCCTTTAATATATGGAATTGTCATAAATATTTGGTCATGTGGAATCTCGTTTGAGCTAGAGATTTTTGTCTTATTTTGATATTTTTCGATTGTTTTCTTTACCAGTCTCTCACTGTATCCGTTCTGCTTAGGATCCCTAGTTATGTTACTTATTTCCTCTTTCAGAGATTCCTTACTGTTACATAAGGCCACTGCACGATTATATAAAGTATGTATGACCCCCTGTTTCGTTTTGTTGGAGTGATTAGAATTCTTGTGTAAATATTGTCCAGTGTGGGTAGGTTTTCTGTATACCGAGGTTTGAATATGTCCATTATTTCGCTTGATAAAAGGTCGGAGACAATTTAGATGTTTTAAGAAATCTTTAAGTTCTTCGTCATAGTATGGACAGGTAATGGGGGGTCAAAATACGTCAAAATCATTATTACATAATTAATGGATAGCCCATTAGGCATTAAGACTTCGTGGATTATCCCAAGATAAAAAAAAAGTGTTTCAGTATCCGAATTAGCACCGCTTGGTATTTTATTCTCTCCCCTGTCATCCCAGATGTAATATTGGAAGTTAGCCCTGGTGGCCTTTATCGATCAGGCTTGTGAATATGTGTGGTTAGAGCGTTGTGACGTGGATGTCATTTTCGCGGAAAAGTTCTTAATTGCTTTTAAATGACATAAAGTGGTGATAACTTTACCGTACCGTTTCTTAACAAACTTCCTTCTTACGGTCTTTCACCTAAGCTTTCTCTTGGCTTTCCAGTTTCCTTTCTAATCGACGTATATCAGTTAGTATAGATGGTCATTCCTCCAGCTTCTACCAAATTAATGCTGGGGTGCCCCAGGGCTCAGTGCTGGCACCCACGCTGTTTCTTCTACACATTAACGATCTTCTCTCTTCCACAATCAATCCCATTCATAGTTTTGCTGACGATAGTACCCTCCACTCTAGTATTCAATTTCTTAAGCCACCGTGTAATTCTGATTTTGAAAACAAGCGCAGGTCAATGCAGATATCTCTTTCACAAGACCTCAAACTTATCTTGGATTGGGGCGCCAAAAATCTTGTTCAGTTTAATGCCTCGAAAACACAGTCATGTTCGCTGTCGCAAAAAAAGTCTGCAAATGCTCATCCCTTACATATGAGCAGCCAAGTTCTGCAGAACAAAGAGTCGTTTAATCTAGTCGGCGTTACTTTTGAGAATAACCTCAACTGGCACAAACAAATTTCATCCATAGCTTCGGCAGCTTTAAAAAAGATTGGATTCCTCTTCCGAGCCAGAAAATATTTCTCTTCTTCCAATCTGTACACTCTGTATGTATCCCAACCCTCTTTAGAATATTGTTCTCATGTCTGGGGAATGGCGTCTCCTACAACACTTAGCATTCTGGACTCCATTCAAAAAAGAGCCGTTCGTCTTATTAATGATCCAACGCTCACAGAAAGGCTTCCTCTTCTTGCCCATCGTAGCTGTAAGGGATCTGTCGCTCTTCTATAGGTATTTTCACGGCTTCTGCTCAGAGGCATTGGCCAGTATAATTCCTTCTCTGGCAGCTCCCAACAGAGCAACACGCACTGCAACTTTTATGCATCCTTTTACAGTTCAGTTAGAGAGGCCCCGAACTTCCCGCTTTCTTCGTTCCTTTATCCCTAGAGGGTCAAGACTATGGCACCTGCTGCCCGCAGAAGTTTTTCCTTTTCCTCCCAATCTCCAAAAATTTAAGTCCCGTGTGAACAAACTCCCTCTCACCACACTGAAGACACCCACGGTACGTTAGTACTTAGGCATCAGCCTTCGTGGACTGTACAAAGATTAAAAAAAAACCGTAAATTATATGAATAAATCGTCATAATCAAAGTAAACCATACCTGATCAAATGCAGTGGTAAATACCGAGTTCTTTTGGTTACAATCAGTTCAACGTCTAAATTCGATTACTGTATCTGCAATATTTAAATAACATACTTACATTTTTGCTATTTGGTCATATCTTCTAAGAAGACTCTTCTCAAGAGCTAATAAAGCTGGCAAATTTTTTTGTCCGCCAATTTTAGGCCCGTGGATAGTCAATATATACTGGATCCAATATAAATAATATTCTAGATGCTTCGAACTATCCAATCCACTCGCAACAATATACAAAAGCCTTTCAATGTATCGTTCTTGTAAGCTTGATACAATAAGTTCAACTAAAAAAAAATAAGCGTCCGAAATTGCCAGTAATTTTTTATAGGATAATTTGCATCAGTTTAATACAACTAATAATAGGATTTTGAGTTTTTCTTTAATACATGTATACAGGGTGTCCCAGAAGTAATGGGACACAGAGCAACAGCAGATTCCTAAGGTCAAAATAATGCAATTTACGTAAACTTGCCTTATCCCAAAGGTAATAATAACTAAGATACAGGGTGTCAAACTTTTAATTTTGTCTTTGTTTTTTTGTAATAATTTCTTAATTAAATGATATAGCGGTACAAAATTGGGGACTTGGTCGTTTTTTGAGGCGGGAAATTTAAATTCGTCCATGTTTTTGATGTTGCAAGTAAAGGGCGCCAGCTACGGCCTACCGCACTTATTTTAGATGGCATAATCTTTTTTAAGCTTACTATAATGACCTGTTTATTAAAAAAGAAGTTACTATAATTCCCAAAGGTCTCCAAATCCTTAGTGACCTTTAAGGCTGATTTTGGTGGGTTAGACGGGTTTTTGAGTTTTGTGCCCGTGGAGACTTTTGATCAGCGTGTTGAAAACTATTACTTTGCAAAGTTTAAAAACAATTGGCAGCAGGGGTAGATTTACGCAAAGGCTGAGTAGGCTGAAGCCTAGGGCGGCAAATTACCGAAAAATTTTAAAAAATGTAATCATTAATTTTAATGATATAATTACTGAACTTGCAAAAAAAGATTTGAAGAAAAATGTTAGTATAGGGTTTTGCCTATAATTAAATAATGCAAATGTAAAAAAGTTATTTGTTTTCGCATTTTAATTTATATTTTGCTTATATATTATGAAATTTGTTTGTTTTAAATTTAAATAATTGTTATTTTATTTTCTGTATGTTTAACTTTTGCTTTTGTTTATTAAATTTTTATAAGAATTACTGGTGAAATTTATCTCGTTTATTCGAAAATAAGTGCTCCTAAAGACCTTAATGAGGTATACATTTTTGACGTAAAGGGGATTATAGTAACTTCTTAATAATAAACAGGTCAATATACTAAAATTAAAAAAGTTATGCCATCTAAAACAAGTGCGGTAGGCAGTAGCTGGCGCCCTCTACTAGCAACATCAAAAATATGGACGAATTTGAATTTCTCGCCTGAAAGAATCTCCAAATCCCCAATTTTGTATCGCTATGTCTTTTAGTGAAGAAATTATTACGAAAAAACGAAAACAAAATTAAAAGTTTGACACCCTGTATCTTAGTTATTATCAACTTTGGGATGAGGCAAGTTTACGTAAATTGCATTATTTCGACCTAAGGAATCTGCTGTTGCTCTGTGTCCCATTACTTTTCGAACACCCTGTATATGTGTTAGGTAAAAACATACTGTTACCTCCAAAACAGTTATGGACCGCGATCTCGAAAATGAATTACATTTTTAACACGTGGGCTGTTAATTAGGAACAGCCCAAAAGGTGGCAAAATAATCATAATTGTCGAGTAAAATAAGTAAAAATGTAGCTATTAAAAGGCAAATTTAACTCGCTGAATATGTTTGACCTAGTCGTAACTGCGCCTTCTCATGCAATTTTATGTTAGAAGTTGTAACGTCATATGCAAGATAGTCATGACCAAGTCACACATTTTACTGACCATGCTCTAAAGAATGGTCAAGTTGATAAACTGTTAAAAGTTGTAAGCAATAACCTCCACGGATTTTGTTTTGTTTCCGCATTTAATTTGTAGGTAAACACAACAATTACTTAAAGCATACCCTAAGCATACAAATTACCTCTTATAAATGCTCTATAATTAAGTTTTTTCACCGAAAACCCGTTAAGTCAAAAATTTCAGGATGACGTCATTGTTTTACCTAGCACCCTGAACACGACGTGACCTGGTCAAGGACATAGTCAGTGAGTTAAATTCGCCTTTATAAACAATCTATATAAACAGATACTTTTTTCATATTGCTTCAAAAGTTATATTAAAACACTAATGAATTTAATAATTTCTATGCATCAGATTAGGGTTGTTCCACGAAAAAATAGAATGTTTATTTGTCATTCCCAAACTCCTTAAAAATATGAAAAAATTGTAACGCATAATAATTAAGCTGTAAGAAAAAACATCTCTAATTTGAACACACTTATTTATGGGACAGACTCGGAGATAGCAATAGTAAAATCACCTATACAACACACATCCTGCATAGGTTTATTATTGGAAAGATTATTACCATCTTTAAGAGGAATAGTTTCCATAACCTCTTGTATGAGATTTGCTTCATTAATCTTCATTGCCATTGTCAAAGCTAAAATAAAATATATTATAAAAAACTATTGGGTTATATTTATTTATACTAGTAAAAAAAAGACGTATAAGAATAGAGACCTGGTGTTTTGTATGGGCAAAAGAGGTGAATATAGGATTACTATTAACCATAGGAAACACGTCCTACAAGTGACGCTAAACAAGCCAGAAGTCAAATTTAAGCCGTGTCACAGACGAACCTAGGTAGCCAAATTTTTAATAATCCCTCCGTGAAGTTGGTGCGTTAATATTTAAAAATCATAATTTAATAAGGACAAAATTTAAAAAATTAATATAAAATAAAGGCTTTTAAAAAATATGTACAAATGTACATACTTTTTTTTTGGAAAAAAGTGTATTTACTATAATCTGGACATTTTCGATTGAGACATACAAAGCTAGTTACAGAGACTACCAGATAACCAGAAAATTTTCACATTTGTCATTGTCATTTTTCTTTCATGTTTTGCGCTTGACAATTTGTTTTGTGATTGACAAAACTGTTTTTATTGTCAGGGATTTGTCACGTCCAAGAAAACGACTGAACAAATCTATGCACTGGCCAAAAAGAAATGCTGATTAATATTTTTATTGTCATTAAGTTTTGTACTTTATATGTGTTAATCGGTTTTTTAGAATTAAATCTAGTACACAAGTAAAACAAGTAAACTTTGTTTAATCTTGCTATGCGACGCCAACTGCCACAAGCTGCTAGATAATGTCAAAGTCGTGAATCAGAGGCCTATTTCTACTACTTAATATAGCAATTGAGAGTAAATTACTTTTCTCACTAGAAAAAAAAGTACTTTTCTTACTGTTTATGGGTTTTCCTTATTGCATGATAAATATTTTATTTTAAAAGCTAGTAATCAGTGAGAAAAATGTTACTTTTAGGCCAGTCGTAAACAAGTTGTGAGTGTTTAATTTGTATGTTTTATTAGGTGTGCTCCTACCGTGTTTTAATTTGCGCCGAGCCTGAGCTGCCTGTCGTACGCTCTTACGGCGCGTTCTCAGCGACACCTCCTTCCACCGCGTCGCTGAATGGCAACAACATCATATGATTTAACGCCGCAACACCATCTATGCGGTGCCCACGTCACAGATTTTTTTGAGGTTAGATTTGGTGTAAATAAACAGATACACAAATGTATATTTATGAAAACAAACCACGTTTTGTTTTTTATTTCCAAAATAAAAACATTTTTTAAATTAATTTGTGTCATTGTTTACGCAAGCAAGTAAACAGTTTCTTATTCATTTTTAAAATACCTTTATAGTATACATTTTAGATTGTTAAAGCGACCAAATTTTAATAAACGAGGAATTAGGTTTGCTGCCATTATTCTTTCTGGAAACACTACATTTGGCAAAACTGAATGGACGTTATCTTTACAGTGCGCTGTGACCAGTGTCAAAACAGTGTTGGCAAATATCTATACCGGTAAAATAATTGCTATTACTGGCTTACATTGTTGTCAAACGGTTTTAATGTAACGTAAAGCGTCTGTATTCTTATACGTCTATATTGTAAAAGCTATTTTAAACTTGACATCGTATAAAACATATCTAGAAATAAAATTAAAGTTTCCTGAAATTTCCTTAGCATTAAACAAAAATAACCAATTATTATATAATCAAGAATTTAATTATTATCCTCGAATAAAAAGAAACGCTTCAAGAATTAAAAAAAAATCCCTTTAAAAAATCTTTAAATTAAAAAAGTGCTTTTATATGTTTAATTAAAAATAACTGTGTAACTTCAATATTCAATAATTTAAAATACAACTAGGGCCCGGATTTCGGAACGAGCTTATTCCCTATTCGTTTTTTATGTCTAGTAAATTCATTGGCGTGCGTATTAAGGAGATATTAATTATAAATAAATTTAAAAAAATGTTAAATAAAAACATAACAGGAGTGTTTTAAAATTTATTTGCATTACATAACGTCTTTTCAAAGTTGGTTTCGGTAAAATTGATTCTTTTATAATTTAAAATATCTCTAAGTCTAAAAAAGCTCCTTTCGACATTACAGCTTGTATCTTGAGTAAATCTAAAATTATTTTACAAGTCAGTTCTTTTATTTTGTGGTGCCTTAAAAATTTGTTTTATTTCTAAAAATCCTGGGTAACTTTTTAGGATTTTTTGTATATACAATTTTAATTTGTCACCAATTTCAGTGGGAACAGATTTAAGCTTGTCTATAGTGATTTAAAATACATGAAATGAAGGCATTAGGGGGCATTTTGTTTTTATAACTGTTCAATATCCAAAATTTAAAAAAAAATTAAAATCAGATTTAAAATTTGGTGGATTTATAACTTCTTTATTTTTTTTTCACACTTAAAGCATTATCTTGTACACTGTCGATAACATTTTTTAACACATTATAATTTATATGGAAATATGTTAACTGCTGATAGCCATATTCCCCACCTTGTAATAGCAGGTTGTGGCGGTAATGCGACATTTGGACACATATCTTTAAATTTCGTAATACGCGCAGGTGACTTAAAAAAACTTTTTTATCTCGATAACTAAACTTTAGCATATATGCAGCACTATCCGAAAGAAACAAAACGCCACTTTTCTGAATACTAGTGACCGACAGTAGTAAAGTAATACTTTCTACTACAGATTTTGTTATTGTCTCACTATTGGTTTTAGAAAGAAATTTACTGTTAATTAAATACAAGATTTCAGGTTCGTGATAACTTAAAGGTACAACTATAATATTAGCAACATATCTTCCCCTGATATCAGTGGTTTCATCGACACTAAACCATAACTTTTTTCCCTCCAAATTGTGTCGTATTTTGTCCATAGTTTTTAAATAGACCTTATCAACATAGTTTTATGCAGAGTTGATTCGTCTGGTACTTTTCTGTGGTAGTATTTTTTCCAAAAATGTCCTCGTGGACCGGTAATTTATTTTATAAAGAAGAATATCAGCTGCAATAAAAGCTTTACACAAATCCATGCAGAAGTCTGCGTTTGATACATAATTTGGATGCCTCCGGAAAATTTTGCATATATTCTAAATGTTGTGGACCTTTAACAATTCAATTTGATATGGTTTTGTACAAATAAATTCAGAACTACAAATTTTGCACCAAACTCCAACTGCACCATTTTCTTAAGACAGTCAATAAGCCTGATTTGAAAACCAAGCGTAGGTCAATCCGGATGTCTCTCTCACAAAACCTTAAACTTATCTTGGATTGAGGCGCCAAAAATCTTGTTCGATTTAATGCCTCCAAAACACAGGCAGGTTCGCTGTCGCGAAAAAAGTCCATCAATGCTTATCTGTTACATATGAGCGACAAAGTTTTGCAGAACAAAGAGTCATTTATTCTTGTCGGCGTTACTTTTAAGAATAACCTCAACTGGCACAAACACATTACATCCATAGCCTCAACAGCTTCAAAAAAGCTTGGATTCCTTTTTTGAGCCAGAAAGTATTTCTCTTCTTCTAATCTGTATACTCTGTATGTATTTCAAATTAGGTCTTCTATAGAATATTGTTCTTATGTCTGTGGAATGGCGTCTCCTACAACTCATTCAGAAAGAGCTGTTCGCCTTATAAATAATCCCACGCTTATAGAAAAGTTTCGTCCTCTTGTCCACCGACGAGCTGTGTGGGATCTGTCGCTCTTCTTTAGGTATTTGCACGACTTTTGCTCAGAGGAGTTCCATTATAATACCTCCTCTAGCAGCTCCCAACGAAGGAACACTTGGTGCAACTTTTATGCATCCTCATACAGTTTAACTAGAGAGGCCCTAAATTTCCTGCTTTCGTAGTTCCTTTATCCCTAAAAGGTTTCCCTTCTTCTTCCAGTCTCCAAATATTTAAGTCCCATTTGAACAAACTCCTCTCACCACACTTAAGACACCCACGGTACGTTAGTGCTGGGGCCACAGCCTTCGTGGATTGTCCAAAGATAAAAAACACCTCTTTTACTTTCAAATTAAAAAGTAGAATATGAAAGGAGCCACTCCAACCACTTTTTTTTAACTTGTACTTACTATTTGTTTGTCTGTAAGCGACTTACACCTGTTTAAATATAACAAATTATTATAGCACAAATATAATATGGTTTACCCTGTGATTTACCCTATGTAACGGAACTGGTTTTTACGAGTTCACAACAAATCTGCGCGGAGAGTTTTCGTACTGCATTTAAAGAGTTGAAGTTCCACCAACAAACCTATGTTTGTGGGGTTAATTGCATAATTATGAACCCTAATAGAAGTGCAATCAAATATTTGTAAACTTATATAGACAAAAAGTCTATTAAATTTTTCTATATAATTTATATAAAAGCATTATAAAATATCATAGTTTAATTCTTTTGTTGTTGCAAAAACTCTTCTAAATTTTTTACTATTGCCACGTCTTTTGTATTATTCTACAAAAATCCACGGAATAAAAATACCAAATAAAAACCATAAACACCAAAGGAAGTTGAATTATTTATTGCATTTTTATTTGGTGTATTCTATATCATTTTAAGCTTAAAATTGTAATGGTTTTTTATCAATGTCCGGTCCCTAAATACAACCTTAGTTACTTGTTCTTACTGCTGAGTTAGTTTCAGGAAAATTTAAAATCGATTTAATCACCACTCTTATTTGTCACAAATTAATCATTTATGACTACATTTACATCTACCTGTGCCATTTTTGGCTAGTTTTGTATATTTTTAAACCTTTAAAAGGATTTTAAAGTATTTATTTGAAAATCTACGAGTTCGTAAAGGTCAATCGACAGTGGTGGGGAGTATCCTAAGCAAAATTTTTTAATAAATTAATCCGACACAATATACAACATATATCCAATTAATTTTTTACTCAAGCTTTGATTTAGAGGATTTCTGAAGTATTAATAATAAAATATAATTTTAAGATTGCTCTAAAAGGCAAAGAATTATACTAACCATTCAGATAGTCATCTTCTTTAAGTGCCTGGCGAACTGCCATTGGAGTGATTCCTATTTGTAAATCCCAGGGATCGAAAACGAGACCAGAAGTGAGAGAGTAAATTAAAAGCCCCTCTGTGGTTGCTGCTACCCATTGTTGACCAGTTGGGGAAAATTTTAATGACATCCGTAACCTTAAAAAAAAATCATAAAATATACAATGAGATTAAGAACTTATACTTAAAAGTTTAAGGAAAAAATGGCCCCAAAAAAGTCGTTATATCTGATTGTATTAAGTTATTTTATACATGGTTTTAAATATTTTAATTAAAGTTCGTCGTACAACCGGATTGTCGTTATAAGCGGTGTCGCTATATACGGGTTTCACTATATGTATTTAAGTCTCTCTTACTCCAAATCCTATATATCTTCATAAATAAAACACATATTCACTTACATACCTCAGGTTTAAATACTCTGCTTGCCATATCTCCTTTTCTTACTCCCTAACTTAGCGTAATGTTTCCTCCTTCTCTCTCTTCTCTTTCTTCAACCAGTGCTAAGTTACCGAATTCGTCAGTTTTCTTCGATTATAAATCCAAAACATTTATATACTGTATAAGTCTGTAACTTAAATACTATTTGTAAACTGAAGACAATTTGCCTTTTTAAATACCTACATCCACTCCATCCAATGATCTATTTTGAGTTATTTCAAACTTTTTACAAGTAAAGCTTCTAACGTTGTATATACAGACGTTTTTTGAGTGCCCCCTTAATAAATATTCTCCATCTGCTGAGTAACATAAGCGTTGTAAAAAACCTAAAAATGACAAATTACAAAATGCCATCAGGGTATTATAAATTTAAATACAAATATGAAACTTAGAAAACGGTAGAAGATAGAGAGAAAAATTAAGGCAAAGTTATGTAACTTGATGCATAGTTGTATACCGTTCAGAAATTTGAAAAAAGTTACGAACACTTTTTGAAAGACCTTTTCTAGTAGGCATACATTTTCCTTTTATCGGACCTTTCCTTTAAGAGTTCTCAGTATCAAAATCATTTTTTTAAATACAAACCTTGGTGTTTTACTGCATTTAGCTATATTCTTTAAAGTCTTAAAACAACTTATTATACAAAGTGATTTAAAAAGTTATCGTTAAAAATTGGGAAGCATACTTAAATTGCTGTTAGAGGCATGATAACGTTTAAAAAATTAAAAATGTCCCGAGTGTCCTAATGTTTTGAACTTTATGTAAATTAAATGTGAAAATTATTTATGTCCATTTATATGTTTTAGTCAAAACAGAATTTTTATAAATAAAGTGAAAATTATTATTGATTTTAGTCCAAGAAAATAGGTCATGAAATACGAATTTGAGGTTAAAACTTGAATTTTTGATATAAGTTACTTTGAAGAACCTAAAAACGAACTGTATTTTTTTTTAATTCACCCCCGGGAAGGGGTGAAAAAAATTAAAAAAGTGTTTTTTTTGGAAATTTTGAGAAAACGGTAAGTCCTAGAAAAAAATTTAAAAAATTTTTAAAAACTTGAAATTTAATAAAAATTATTATAAACTTGTTTTCCCAAAATTAAAATTAACTGAGATAGGGTATTAAAAAAACTGGTGATAAAAAAATTTAAAAAATCATAATTATTGAAAAATTAAAAAAATATTTGTTTTTTTTTAATTATTTTATAATTAACAACTATAATTATAGAGATTTTTTTCTCTAGAATTAAAGTTGTTATTTATATAAATAATAAAAAAAACTATGAGTTTTTAAATTTTAATAATTTATGATTTTTTAAAGTTTGTAATCATCCCTAAAATTCTAGCTACCCCATCTTGTTAATTTCAATTTTAGGAAAAAATTTAAAAAACATTTTTATGAAATTTCGTTTAAATTTTATTTAAAAATTTTTTTCTAGGGCTTACCGTTTTCTCAAAATTAAAAAAAACCATTTTTAAATTTTTGTTCACCCTTCCCGGGGGTGAATTCAAATAAAAAATTTACGTTGGTTTTTTTGATTTTTAAAGTAACATATTAAAATTTAAAATTTTAATCAAATTTCACGACCAATTTCTTGGACTATTTATAAATAGAAACAACTTTTATTGCCAGATATGGGAAAAGCAGCTCATCGTCTAATCATAAAAATAATAAAAACCAAATTAGCCCAAAGAAATTCCGGCCAATATAAAAGGTTGATTTACCTGAAATAGGGTTAAAAATTGGAAAATTTGACTGGCCGTGGCTGTTTTATAAGGATGTCCATTATCTAAGGGTATTTATATATGGAATTTCCTATAAAGTAGATTTTTTTTAGCTTGAAAGTGGCCAATAACACAGGTGGCCGATATAAAGGTGTCTGTTAACAAAAAAGTTTTACTGTATTTATTGTATGTGTATTTTAATTTTTTTTTTCTAAGTTCCTTTTCTGTCCCGATTTGTATTTATTGGCCTTATGTTAGACCCTCGAATTATCAATTACTTTTTTTTTGAAACTTCACTAAAACTTTTTTATAATGAAATAAAAAGCATTGAGAAATACAGCTCAACAAAAAACACACGCTCAATTTATTCCCCACAAAAATAAAGTTAGGTCGTTTTAAGACAGTTTAACTGAAGGGAAAATGACAAAATTAAAATGAGTAAAAAGCTTTTTATAAATACTACTTTTTTAGGTCTTAAAATTAACATTAATACCAAAAGTAAATTATGATTTATAAACCCAGCCTAAGATGTTAATCATCTTGTGCCCTTTCTTTTCGCATTCGGCGATCACACATTTTCGTGTATTGAAACACATTTTAAATCATTCTATGATAAATAATGTTGCTAAAAATGGCCAATTTTACGCTATAGAATACCTTTATAATCTCTAATGTACTTACTTTCCTTCTAAATTTTTCTTAGCTGTAATCAAATCCGTGTCTGATCTTCCACTGCCCAAATCATTTCTTCCTTCAATAGTAGTAACTTGGATTGCTGTCTTTACGTTAAATACCGAAATTTGTCCGTCTAACGTGCCAACGGCAACCTCGAGTCCGTTTGGATTGAATGCCACGCAAATTCCATCTGCTATGAGTTCGATTGTTTCATGCGCTGACCCTTTTTCTATAGCGTCCCATATACGTAGTGTTTTATCCCACGACACAGATGCCATGGTTGTGTTTGTGATACTGGGGCTAAATACTAATCCTGCCTGTAAAAAGAAAATTATTTTAATTTTTGTTTTCTAATTCTTACCTGATAAATCTCCATATTTACTAAATTTAATAAAATTCTTTTGATTTTAAAATTCTACCCATATTCATAGTGTGACATATATTTTGCTAACACTGGAGCTTCTTTGGGCTAGTAATTTAAGCAAATTAGTAATAAGATATGTACATTAGGGTGTCCCGTAATCTTTTATTTTCAAATTTCGCTACACAAGACCCCTCAAAAGTTGCGTTATTAGTTGTAGGTTACCATAAAATTAATAAAAAAAAGATAAAAAAATATCCGGAGGGCTCTACCGGCATTCTTATTTTTCTAAAAGTCACTTTAATTCCCATAATCAAGGACCGGTAGAGACCTCAAGATGACAAATATTTAATTAAATTTAATGATAATCGTTATCTCTGTATCAAAACGCAACTTTTGATACCTCTTGCGTAGCCGTAGCTCAAAATTTTGTATGATTTATTTAGAGTTAATGTTAGGAACCCCCAAAAATGGCCAATTTTAGAAACTTCGAGGACCGGTAGAGGCATCAAGATGACAAATATTTAATTAAATTTAATGATAATCGTAATCTCTGTATCAAAACGCAACTTTTGATACCTCTTGCGTAGCCGTAGCTCAAAATTTTGTATGATTTATTTAGAGTTAATGTTAGAAACCAACAAAAATAGCCAATTTTAGAAACTTCAAGGACCGCTAGAGGCATCAAGATGACAAATATTTAATTAAATTTAATGATAATCGTAATCTCTGTATCAAAACGCAACTTTTGATACCTCTTGCGTAGCCGTAGCTCAAAATTTTATATGATTTATTTAGAGTTAATGTTAGGAACCCCCAAAAATGGCCAATTTTAGAAACTTCAAGGACCGGTAGAGGCATAGATGACAAATATTCAATTAAATTTAATGATAAACGTAATCTCTGTATCAAAACGCAACTTTTGATACCTCTTGCGTAGCCGTAACTCAAAATTTTGTATCATTTATTTAGAGTTAATGTTAGGAACCTCCCAAAAATGGCCAATTGTAGAAACTTCAAGGACCGGTAGAGGCATTAAGATGACAAATATTTAATTAAATTTAATTATAATCGTAATCTCTGTATCAAAACGCAACTTTTGATACCTCTTGTAGCCGTAGCTCAAAATTTTGTATGATTTATTTAGAGTTAATAGAGTTAATGTTAGGAACCAACAAAAATAGCCAATTTTAGAAACTTCAAGGACCGCTAGAGGCATTAAGATGACCAATATTTAATTAAATTTAATGATAATCGTAATCTCTGTATCAAAACGCAACTTTTGATACCTCTTGCGTAGCCGTAGCTCAAAATTTTGTATGATTTATTTAGAGTTAATGTTAGGAACCCCCAAAAATGGCCAATTGTAGAAACTTCAAGGACCGGTAGAGGCATCAAGATGACAAATATTTAATTAAATTTAATGATAATCGTAATCTCTGTATCAAAACGCAACTTTTGATACCACTTGCGTAGCCGTAGCTCAAAATTTTGTATGATTTATTTCCCATACACAGACGGGACAGAATAATATACATATACAGGGTGTAAAAAGTATGATGCTCGCGATTTTAATGGGCGAAAGCGGAGCTCAAAAAAAGTCAAAAAGTTTATATGACATATGTATGTGTTAAAACTTGACAGATTTTTGTCTAAACGATATCAAAGTTACGAACTTTAGAAGCAATTATTTCTGAAAACCTTAACAATTGGAAACTTTCGTCTTAATAGCTTTTCAGTAGATTCATAAGTATCAAATGTTTTAATCTAGAAAAAAAAAAAATTTCCCTAGTAAAAAATCTAAAAAACAATTGGCAACAGCGCTAACCAGAAAAACCCTTATGCGTGGAATAAAGTCATATGTACATTGTGCTCATCGGCTGCGATATTTTTGTCCTTTTTTAAATCGGGAAAATATGCCGATATATTATAAATTTACGACAACCACAGTGCAGGTGTACCAAAGAGTTTTGAAAATGGGATATGTGCAACCGAGAAATCTAAATAAAAAGTGCTGTTTTAAAACATAATCATTTGTATTCTTAAAAAGAATATTTAGCCTAATCTTGTGGTAAGTACTTCTTTTTACTTAAATTTAATTCCAAATTAAATATCAAAATAAATTGCTAAAAGTAATTTTTATTATTTGTATGTAAATAAACATCTCTTCAAAAAGTATAAATATGTAAAACCTCGCAAAAAACGTTCGACTCGCTGCGATGAAGCCAAATTTTTTAAACTTTAAAAAGCCATATTTCGAAAACCATTAACTTTTGATCCATGTATTTTTGGTTTATATTTATATTTATTAACTTGTTTTGAGCTCCACTATCGCACATTAAAATCGTAAGCATTAAACTTTTTACACCCTGTATATTAATATTATTTACATTTTTCTAAATAGCAACTATCAATGGTGTAAAACTTAAGTTCTTTTTGAAAGTAATTTTTAACATTCTTCTAAATAAAAATGACTTACACAAAAAAACTTAATTAAACAAACAGCTGTTGACAATATCTACCGAAGTTTATTAATGGATAACATATAAAAACAAAAATGAAATAAAAAAAGCTGTGCTTAAAAATTATCCTGTTAGTAATAAAAGCAACTACACTAAATTTAAATCTATTATTTTTATGGGGTAAACCCACAGAGAAAAAGCCTCAGTTTCAAGAAAAAAGGACATAAAAATAGCAAACAAAAAATATAATTTAGATAAATACACAAAAAAAATAAGTACAAGGAAAAAATCAGAGGCTTAAAAAATTAAACTGTGAAGCATGTCCTAGATTTAAAGATGCAGGCATGAATGATAATTACACTGAACTCAATTTTTCCGATAATAAATATTTAGCAGATAGTTCTTAATGGTTCGGGAGCCAAGCGAGGATTTCGGGATTTACTGAGCGCAGCAGATTAACATACAGGGGGATACCTTGTAACCGGTTAAGTACCTCCACCAATTATGAGCCCCATTTATATGGCCGCCCGTCAAGGATAAAGGATCAGATTAGTAAAAAAATGATCATCAGAAATTCTCGAGCGCGTCAGATTAAGGTAGGGTGAGTTAATTACATGCTAAAAAGTGTATATTCCACTAATCTGACAATTTTTGAGTGACGCAAAGAAGTGGGAGGGTTACGAATTTAAAAAATGTCATCTCGACATTCTCAAGTGTGGCTATATTCTTTTTTTATTTTAAAGAAAATAATTAAAGGATAAAGTAAAATATATAATTTGACGATTTCCACAAACCGAAGTAACAAAAATTCGTCGAGAAAGTTAAATGCGTGCAGCTGCGTGATGCCTATATTTCCCACTCCGCGTTTATATTCCTCTCTCATTCTTTCTCTATCTATTACTCTTTCACTTCGTCCCACACTGGTTTCTATAGTCATGACGCCATCACATCTGATGACACAGATTCGTTCGTGGCATGATATTATTTACAACTTATTTCCAAAATGCTTAAAAAAATTATAATCGTCAACTATGGGACATCACGTCTAGGACATAAAGATAAACCATATATATTTTAATCTGACGAGCTTGAGTATTTCAAAATGGCGGATTTTTTTTTTGCACATTCTAATAATGGCCGCGAGTTTGCGTCACATCCAAATCGTCAGATTATTGAATGAGATCTTTTTTAGTTTCACTTAACACCCCCTTAGAACATCTGACGCGCTTGATTAAATGTTGTTTTTTCTCATATTCAAGAGTTGACATACGACCACCCCCACCATGCAAACGATCAGATTAACATATGTACATTAAAAATATGTTGGACATGGATGCTATCAATATCTGACGCGAGTATGTCCATGCAATAGTTTTTTTTTTTTAATTTTTGAAAATCTATAGACGCACCCCCACCGATGAAAAGGTATACATTATATAACATTTTTTTTCTTTTTATCATCTAAGCTTCGCAACCCAGTAGGTCTCTATGAGCCTCGAGTAAATCCACATTTACTTCGTGGGCTTCTCTACTATACTTAATTAGGCAAATGAAGGGATTTAACCTGTTTTTGGTTTATTAGTTTAACGCTAGAAGCCTATTGTATTTATTTGTATTGTATTGTCTTTGTATTTGTCTATGTATATTGTCGTTGTATTGTATCTATTGTATTTTTTTGCATTTATTACGTTTGCAATTTAAGAACCATTCTGATATTGATCTCCGTCACTTGATGACCCTCGTCTGTCTATTTTGATAGCCTCACCAATAACTAAACTTACCACTGGACCTTCATGACCAGCTAGAATTTCAAGCAATCTTCCGGTTTTAACGGACCAAAGGTATATTTCAAAAAAGTCCGACCTCCAGCAGCTACAAACTCCCCACTGCTGTCAACAGCAACACAAGAAAATTGAACTGGTCTTGGAGAAGTAAACGTTTTAAAGTTTGGTTCTAAAATAAATAAAATAGATTTTTATTCTTGAGATTGTTGGCATGTCTAAACTGGGTATTTTCGATTTCTCTCACCATTGGGACCTCAAAAACTATATGAGGTACAAGGACAGTAAACTGAGCCAAAGTTACGCATATATGTAAGTAGCAATATGCCTTTTAAAAACTTTTAAAATTTCGAGCACTTCCGGAGACATCCGACAAAACCTGAAATTTTGAAAAATCGTTTTTATTTTTTACTAGCTTCAATTTAGGAAATATTCTAAAACAATTTGCACATTTACTTTTCCATTTTGTCCCCGCCAAAAGACGACTATTTTATCAAAAATGGTTTACATATGGGATATAAATAATTCTCAGGAACGCATTAAGTAAACTAACAATAACTCTGGGAACATAAAACGAATAAATGACAAGAAATGTTCAAAATCTTGTCCGTGCTTATCGGAACATGATATGAACTGCTTGATTTTTCTTCTTTTTAACCCCCCAAAGCTCCATTATATTTTCGGTATTTGCTCAGCCCGCAAATTCATCTTTTTTGTGTAATTCATTAAAATTGTCGAGGACACTGAGAGGTGCAATAAAATTGTCGAGAACATTAAGGTCTGGATACCCGGCTGGCCGGTTTGAATCAGATCATTGCATTGTGGTGTAAGGTGGAGCAATATCGTGTTACAACCAGATGGTATAACTGGCCAAAGGTAAATACTCCAAATAGTAATCTAGAATTGACGTCAGAAAGTGGTAATAACTTTCTTCATTTAAAAAATGAGAACCCAAAAATTTGTTTTTATAAATACCTGCCCACACGCGACTGAATTTCTCGAAATTGATGGTAATTGTTTATGGTTTAAATATGTTTATTGTTTTGATTAAATATTTCACAATTTGTAAAAATGCTTTTATCTGTCTAAATTATACCTACTTCCTAAAAAAGCTGGAAAATAGAGTTTCCGCCATTAGGGTTTTGGGATATATGAATTTCGTAACAGTTAAAATCACTTTTTTTGAGCTTTCTCCAGGTACTGATATAAAAAGAAGCAACTAATCCGAGAAAGTTTGACATGTGGATTTACATGGGTTCATATCAGCAAAATACTTACTTTTATTGAAAAGTACATAAGCAAAAAATGTTAAACGTCAATTTTACATCATTTTACACATTTCTTTAGCTCTCCCATTAATTTTGCTTACATACATTTTTATCTTGATTTTTCAATCTAATTCGGCAAGATTTCAATCCATTAAGATGAACAGAGCTGTCAAAACTTGAAGTACTTGAAGTATTTTTTTAAGTACTTTTCATTAGGAAGTACTTGTACTTGTACTTGATTAATTTACATATATCCAAATACTTGAACTTTTACCTAATTTCACTAAGTAAATTACTTGAAGTATTACGATGTACTTGAAGTAAAAAAAGTACTTCAAGTAAAAAAGAAGCACTTGAAGTTAAAAGAAATCAATCAAGTACGCCAATTTATTCATGTTAAATAATCGCGCAAACAGGTTAAAAGAAGAATATCGACCGACCTTTGCTGACTCTGATACATTATAGCTCTCAATTCAATTGTTAATAGCACCAAGAATGGTAAAATTACAGTTATTTTTAAATAACGTTAATATCATAGGTACTTTAAAAAACATCAAAATATTGTATAAATACTAGTAAAAAATTTTTGGAAAATATTTTTTATTTGTTTCTAACACCACTTAAAGATAGAGAAAGATATCTCGCCACTTTCTTCTCTTCAAGCTCTTCTACCAGCTTTACTTTTGTTTTTAATACGGAACAAACTTGTTTTAATTAATACTTATAATACTTAAAGGTTTATGACTTTAGGGTACGTGCATTAATTTCACATATGTTTGTTGTTAGAGAAGGAAAAAAAATGATACTTTATTAAAAGGGTAAAACTGCAGAAAATATTGGGTCATTCACTAGTTTTGAGAGGTCGTAAAGTTTCAAAATGTAAAATAAAAAATGCATTCGGATCGAATTAAAAACTGATATTGGACCTCCAAACCCAAAAAATATTCAAAAAAAAAATTACCTTGCTAAAAATCTCAATACATACATCACAATAACAGACTTTACAGATAAGGTAGATTGTTAAAATATCAAAGTACATTTTCTTTTGAGCTAATACATTTTAGGCTGTCATTTACCTTGATGTTATTGAAAAAGTGCTAGTCAAATAAAAAGAAGCAAATACCTTTTACTTCCAGTACTTTTATTTACTTCAAGTACTTTTTGAATTTACTTGGAAAAGCAAGTACATTTTAACGAGTACTTGTACTTGAAGTACTTTTTAAAAAAGCATAAATTTAGTACTTTGTTTGAAGTACGATTTGAGAGGACTTTGACAGCTCTGAAGATGAACAAAGTTCGATAAGGTGGTCGTTTTTCGGGATACAATTCACACAGTTTTTGTATCGTTTTTTTAATAAGCCTTATCAAAGTTGACAGAAAAACTTTTTCTATAATATTTTGTATAGTACTTCGAAATTTTCAAAAAAACAAGAATTACTTGTGATAAAAGGACAAAGAGGGTTAATTAAAAACTGAAAAAATCTAATATGAGGAAAAATAAAGTTGATGGTGGCAACCCAAAGAAAAATGTTGGTCGGCAAATTCAACAGCACCATCAGTTAGCTGGAAAAGAGTAGCAATGTAAATGTCTTTTAAAATATTTCTTCTAATAATGCTAAAAAAACCATCCTTGCATCTCATATAGTTCCTAAGATTTAAATGGTGAGAGTTGAATTTAAAATATCTTATACAATATTATTAAATAAATGTAAAATATAAATATTATAAATTATAATAAACGTAAAAATAAAAATGGTTACCGAATGACATCATATGCTCTTACTGTGCCATCAAGTGACGATGATACCACAAACTTTTTGTTGCCACTGAAAGCTATTCCACTAATAGCATTCGAATGTTCGCTGAAAGTGACAAAACAAAATCCCGATCCCACATTCCACAGTTTAACTTTACCATCTTCCCCTCCTGTAGCTAGTAGTTGTCCATCTGTGGAATATGACACACAAGACATAATACTGGAATGGCCTTGTTGTTTCATTACATATGTTTCACCTAAAACATCAAGGTCACCAATTTTAAATTGTTATACCACAATGCATGTATTCACGTTCAGATTTAAGTAACATTGTTTTAATAAATATATGAATTTATTTTTTTTAACAAAAAACATCATTTCACAAGTTTAATTCCTTGGTTTTCTCCAACTTAAAAATTAACCCTAACAATAACCAAAAAAATATCCATTTGTTTGTGACAAGAATATGGTTCCAAAGACAATATATTTGATTGGTAATGTCAAATGATTTTAGGTAAATACTTACTTTGCCATTCCCAAACCAACAACTGACCAATACCACCGCATCCTAAAGCAATCCAATCGCCAGTATGGTTAAGGGCAATAGATGAAATTTTCTGTTCAGATATGCTTAAAGAATGAACCAGATTCATGTCTGGTGCTTCATGAATAAAGAAGGCGCCATTAGAGTAGCCTGTAAAAAAATCACTAATTATTGTTTCTTTTTCCATTGGAATTAAAATTTTAGTTATACCAATAGCGAGAAACTTGCGAATCTTTACTTGCAAAATTCTAATTGGACCATATTTAAAACAACTAAAAATATTTTTTGCGGTTTTAGCCAGATTGACTGCTTTGATCCACGTCCTAAGGGTACAGTATGAACCAAAAAAATATTAATTTTTATAAGTTATGTTTTCTGATGAATGTACAGGCTGTCTGGATATCGTTGGAATTGCAGGATATCTCTGTTATTATTAGAGATAGAGACTTGTGGTTTTCGTGTGTGACGCTACCTTTTAATGAAACAAAAGATGACACTAAAAGATTTTTCATGGCTTTTTTCGTTTTTGACATACAGGGCGATATTCCATTTTTGGACCCCCTCGTATTTTAGTCTTGTAACTTACAACATTTATAGGCATTTTTACGTATAATCCCGTGGTGTGAGATATGAACCAAACATATGTTTTTTAAATCATTAAATTATGTCAAATGAGAGCTTTTCAAAAATATATAATATTTAATGGTTATTTCATATTTTTAGACCATAAATTAATGTTTTTAATTTTAAATTGTAATTTTGCATAGTTGGCTGAGGTATAAACATTTTGTAAACAAAAAATAAAGATAGCCATCAGTCTTCCATTTTTTTTAAGTTTACAGCAATATCTGAGTTTTAACATAATTGTTTGAAGTTATTAATTTTTTGTATTATTGACGTTCAATGTTTTATCCGTCATTTATCAATTTTATATAAAAATATGGCACTAAATGCCAATTTTACAAACAGCGAAATGTATGATTGCTGGAATGCTTGGCCTCCAAGGTAACGAGATTTATTAATTCTGGATTTTTTCTTTTGGGATAATATGAAAAATAAAATATATCATATTCAATATCATACAAAATCTGTCAACATTTTCAAGAAATCAAAAAAAAATAATAATAAAAATTGGAAGATAATTAATTTTAAAATTATTTAAATTTTGCTTTGAAAACTAAACACATTCGGAAAAGTTGAAAGATTTAACTGAATTTGTTACGAAACGGACGAGTGTAGTCCGTCCATAACCAATAAGTTTGAAATAACATATATATCTTATAACGGGTTATCAATGTTTTCAAGTAAGTTTATTTTCTATTTTTATATAATTTCATAAAAATAATTATTTTATTATAGTACTTAAAAACAAATCAATTTTATAAAGCATTAAACCTTTTTATGTCTTTTCATGTTTTTTGTAACTATTATTGCGAGAGCAGACTAGCTCTCCATAATAATGTATAAAAAAGTATAATTTTAAAAAAATAATATATAAATATCTTTATTCTGGAGAAAAACCAAATAACTTTTCTTTTAATTTAATATTCCCAGAAATCAAAATAAACTTTATGAACCTATCTTTATGGCTAAAAGTTTTAATTACTTTTTTTATATATATTTTTTAAATATTAAAGGTACCTGCACGTGTACCTTCACCAGTAACTATTTAAAAAAAAAGCCATGTCAGAAGTCAATGTCAGTTAATAAAACACAATTTTTTAGTTTCTTATCTGTTTTGAGTAATATAAAAAAATAATTTATATGCTACACTCGTCCGTCGATAACCAATAAGTTTGAAATAACATGTATATCTTATAACGGATTGCCAATGTTTTCAAGAAAATTATTTTCTATTTTTATATAATTTCATAAAAATAATTATTTTATTATAGTACTTAAAAACAAATCAATTTTATAAAAAATTAAACCTTTTTTGTCTTTTCAGTTTTTTTGTTGCTATTATTGCGAGAGCAGACTAGCTCTCCATAATAATCTATAAAAAAAAGTATAATTTAAAAAAATATATAAAATATCTTTATTCTGGAGAAAAGCCAAATAATTTTTCTTTTAATTTAATATTCCCAGAAATCAAAATAAACTATAAAAACCTTTAAAAATGATATCAGACATTTTATGAGAAACAAGGGCAACTGTTGGAAGAGTAAGATTAATAGGGGGATCAAGCGTAGAATTGGCAGCAAATTGTTTCGCAAATAAAATGGAAGTTATTGATGATTTTTTTTAAATTGGAACCCAAGTTTTCTTAAGAGTATTTTTAAAGCACATATCAGGTTACACAACTGCCAATTTCAAATTTTTGTTCCGGGATTTTTTTGTTTTCAATGGCATTTTACGTTATCGAGGGTGACTTTTGAATACACAGGGTATGTAAACATGCGAAATCGATTTGGAAGGGTCAAAACCGGCTTGCCCCAATTTTCAGTGTGTACTAAAGAAATATTATCAATGTGAATAAAATATGGTTTATTTTTTAAGTTAGTTTTCTCGCAAACGACACGGAAGAAAAATGTAAAATTGGGCAATTATGTATAATTTGATATGCACTTTAAAACTACCCTTAAAAAAACTTTGGCTCCAATTTAAAAAAAAAAACATTAATAACCAGGGTTCTTGGAAAGTTTGTACTTTCAAATTCCCTGACTTTTTCAGGTTTGTCAATGACTATTTTAATAAAATCCTAGTTTTTGTTTTATATTTTTTTAATTCAGGTTATATGTAGTCGCGACTTTACCATTTTATTTTTAAGCGATTTTTAAGTTATGCCAGTATTTTCAAAAATTCTAGACTTTTTCTGTTTGAACCAAAAATATAGTTTTTTAAGAAAGCAATTATTGTATATCAGTAAGTATATCAAATGAAAAAATAAATATCAATAATTTTAACTCCTAAATTTAATAAATACTTAACCTCTTTCTTAACTGTGGAAAATTAATTATTAAAACTAGAAGAGCGATTCTTGCTTAAATTTGTAAAAAGAGTCCATATATATAAATGAAATATTGCCATAAAAATGGTAAACCTATAACAAAATATCTTTAAATTTTAGGGCTTGTCTTTTTGATAAACTATTTTAAAATAAAAGAAAAAAGACAAGTTAATTACACACCATTTGAATAGATAAAGATAAAAGTAGGTGTCCTCTGACTAAATTAATGATAAACCTATATATTATCTGTTTCGCATATAACAACACCCATCGGCGTCGGTCGAATTATTTCTTAACTTACATCAAATCCTTGAAAGAAGGGCATTAGATATATAAAAGACGTTTCATAAATATTAGAATTGTGTTCGATGAGTTTCGGATTTTTAGTTAGAATTTTGTTAAAGGAATTGGAAAAGAAGTATACTACATTTTTAGCATTTTCCCGATTATATCCAAACATAAAACAAATTCCCTGACTTTTTTGGCTTTCAGGTCGCTACGAACCCTGATAAGGTCATATCTCAAATTTGGGTATAAATATTTCATTCATAGAAAAAAGCGTGAATAAAAATACTAATCGCCGATATTTTTTTAAAAAATAACTTGTTTTTGATATTTTGAATTTATTCCAAGTTAGAGACTCACACTGTATAATAATTTGTTGCAGTATTTTTGACAGGCAAATAGAGAAAAAATAATAAAATACAATTACTGCTAACCGGTGTTAACATTTCTATGTCTCTAAAAACATATTTTTCATTCTACTTGACAGGATTATCCAATGTCAATTTTACCTTTATTTTAAGCAAATAATTACTTAGATTTCAACATGCAAAATATTCATCTAACCTGTAACTAATATTTTTGATAATTTATGATATGCGGCCGCTGTCAAAACTGCTTCTCTTTGGTCCTTTCTCACATCATCCGCCAGATAATGCCTTGCGATTCTCTTATAATAAATTTTATTTGAGTCCTTATTTTCCGTATCCCTAATATCCATTTCACTTAAAGCTGCAACTGCTTCTTCTTCTGTTTTTTCTAAGGACTTAGTCAAATCAATATCATCTTCTTCGGGTTCATCTGAAGATTTCTAAAAAACAAAACTCTATCACTTAAAGTATTAAAACAAGTAGTAGACAAAGAAGCAGAAATATAGTATGTGCACAAAAGTATGAAATAAATGGAAAACTTTTGTTTATATTATTCAGATACCTCATGCTTGTTTTCCAAATCCATAGTAGAGATGGGCTTGAAAAAATGAATATTAGAGTAAAAGGACTATCATCAGCATAACTATGATTGGGATTAATTGTAAATTAGAGACTGGCTACCAGTACTGAGCATTGGAGTAACCCAGCATTATCTTGGTGAATAACAGAGAAGTGACCATCTACCATAATATTTTTTGATCCTGGGACAGTCTACAAAGTAAAAAACGTACTGTGAATATTTAAACTGTGGTAAAAGGAAGTGTATCAACAGGGGACCTACATATTGAAAGATTTGGTAGAAAAGGGAAAACCAGTGCAGGCAGTAGGTTTCACAGTGTAGACACAGTAGGAATGAAGGAACGAACAAAGTGAAAAGTCTAGGGCCTCTCAAGTAAGAATGTAATGGAATGCATAAGTGTCACACTATGTGTTGCTCTCTTGGGAGGTACCAGAGGACGAATTATACTGGCTAATTCTTTGGAGCGTCTTATAAATAGCTAAAAAAAAGAGCGAAAAACCCCCCCACAACTCGTGGTGACAAAAAAAGAACCTTCTTCTAATGTGGAATCATTAATAATGAATAGCATTTCTATGAAAAGATTGAGAATGCTAAAAGTTATGGAAGAAGCCATACCCCAGACATGAAAATAATATATATATATATATATATATATATATATATATATATATATATATATATATATATATATTATATATATATATATATATATATATATATATATATATATATATATATATATATATATATATATATATATATATATATATATATATATATATATATATATATATATATATATATATATATATATATATTATTATTTTTTTGTATAATACAGTGCCTTCATTAATGTTTGTCACCACGTGACCCGCGATTTTGGTTTGTAAAAGTGGCTCCACTGCTTGGTTTCTTTCCTATTTAAAGGTTGCCAAGTTAAAAAAAAAAGTTCAAAAATTTTTTTCCTTTTATTTTTTTAAATTTACCAGTTTCTAATCTCCGAACAAAGAAAAAAAAATCTTTTTGTCAAAATTACTGTTTAATAACCTCCTAAAATGTTAAAATTTAAAAAAATCATAATCATGCAGGTTAATGGTCAAAAGAACACACCTTTTATGAGAAAAAAAATTAGTGTTGGCAACCCTCTGTTTGACATGATTTGACTGATAACACAGACCGGTCATTGTTTTATTTGGTTTTTGGATAGTTTATTTGGAAAAGTTTTAGATTTTTTGATTAAATTATTTTCAAAAAGAACTTTACAAGCTTAAAACAGTTCTTTTCAGAGCTACTTTGCATATTTCGGGTTTTAAGGTAAGTTACATGTGTTTTTGTTATTGAGGTTAGTAAATAAAACTGTTTTTATTTTTAGAAAACGTTTAAAATGTGGACTGCGGAACAAGATGCCTTTATAATAATGGCACATTTTAGAAGTGCAACTTTAATGGGATGGATCTTGGTCATATTCCCTCCAAAGTTCAGGAAGTTTAGGGGTTCCTGACAATCTTGTTGGTATGCATTTGTTCATCACAGACGTATGCTAATCAATCGTTTTGAAAACAAGCATTGCATTTGTAAGGGAAAGTCCACTGGAAGGCCTAGCGTGCTTACAGAACCTGTCCTTGAAGATATGCGTGTCCGAATGGAGCACAGTCCTAACAAATCGGTAAGAACTGTCTACTCAGACCGGTAAGGATCTATTTTAAAAAAATTGAAATTTATTTTACAATGCCATACATTTTTTTAGAAAGTCTGTTGGTACTTGCCATAATGCACTTACCAAAAAATTAGAAATGCATCCATATAAGGTCCGTAGCAAGAACTCCTTCCACCAGATTATGCAAAAGGGTGCAGTTTTGTCAATGGTTTAATGAAATTCTTAACAATGATGATGTTTTTTGGGCCTTTTCTTCTCTGATGAAGCAGGTTTCAGTCGTTATGTAAATAGTCAGAACTACGGAATTGGGCCACGGAGATCCACATACCTTTATGAAACAAGTTTACACCCAATTAAAATAGGGGTCTGGGTAGCAATTTCGGGAAAGAAGGATTTAGGTCCAATATTTTTACGATACAGTAAATGCTGAAAGGTACCATAATATTCTGCATGAATTTTTTGAGCAACTTGATGATGAGGAACTTCAGAGGGCTACTTTCAACAAGATGGGGCTCCTGCACACACAGCTCGGGCAACTTTGCAATACATAGCCGAATTTTATGAAGATAGAATAATTAGCAAAGATGTATGGCCACCTCGTTCTCCAGATCTAACGCCATTAGATTTCTTTTTATTTGGATATTTAAAAAATAAGGTCTTCAGAAACAGACCTCACAATGTTGATGAACTGGAGGAAGCAATTGAGCGAGATAGGACACATTACAGTTGACCAGATTCACAATGTGTTTGATAATTTAAAAAGAAGAGTCAACATATGTCTAGAAAATGAAGGAAGACATTTTGAACACTTTATAGTGTTAATTGTTATTCCATTAAATTATTGTTATCTTTGTTATTATGATACTTGCCCAATAACTTTTAGTTTTTTTTTTTTTGTTAAAGAATACCTGGGCACCAACTTCATTTTGATTCTGTCTTAAAAATTTTAAAGAAAGATACTCAAGACTCTCATGGCTGCAAAGCTATTTGTAAAATTATTGTTTAAGTTTTATTACATTTTAATGTTTGTGCATGACTACTTGTATTTTATTGTGATGTAACTATACTTTCTTTTTATTTTGTATAATATTTAAATAATTGGAATTTTTTGTAGATTATTGCATCTTAATTTCTTTTAGCATGTAATAATTATCCTAATTTCTTTTTTTGTAATAATTGACATTTAATTTATTAATAAAGTACAAATAAATCTAAGTAATGCCCACCATTTTAAGTCAAGTAGTTTTATTTAAATAATATAAATAAATTGTTAAACTACAATTAACATGACTTGAATAGTCACAGAAAATGGCCTTAAGAGGTATTTTTGTAAGTAACATGGATTTGAATGCGGTTCCTTGCATTCAATTCGTATGAACATATAGAAACTTTGCGAACAAATTTAACTAATGGGAAATGAATAACTGCATTTGTGCCTTATAAAAATGCATTTTAAAATTAGCAATTATAAAAAAATTATAACTAGTAAATAATGATGAAAATGGGCTCGAATTTGTTACTCAGGGGTTTTCGAGGTCGCTGAACACGAATATGACATTGGCAGGGCCTGCGGAGACCTGGTGCGCGCTAAGGATGGTGTAAACGTCATCTTCTAAAGTTTTACAACAAATCCTGCTAATGTCAGTCAAACTGTGGTAAAATTCCAGTTAACGTTTACACTATCCTCAGCGCCACCAGGTATCGTAACCCTGCCAATGTCATATTCGAATGTCAACCACCTTAAAAACCCCGAGTATCAAATTCTCATTTCCATCATTATTTACCCAGTTATACATTTTTTATACCTAACTGCAAACCTTAAAATGCATTTTTTTAATGCAGAAATAAAGTTTTTCTATTCAATAATTCAATTTGTTTACAAAGTTTGTAGACGTCGATACGAATCAAATAAAAACCGCATTCAAATCCATTTTACTCCACAAAAATACCTCGTGCATGACTTCGTTTCCCTTGACTAACATTTTTTCTACCCAAATCTAAGCAAACTAAATTATTGACAAACAAGAGACTTAAACTAAATGCATACAAAAATTATCCAAAAAAGCTGTAATAACTTGGTTCAAATTACAATTATTAAAAAATGATAAATGGTAAATTTTCTAACCTTAAAAAACAAAATATTTTTGACATTTAAAAATCGATTTTAAAATGCACGGCGCCAATGAGTATTTCTAGGGATATTTTATTAAATTTTGTGCAACCTCTGAATAGGCAACCCTAACATTTTTGGTCACGTGGTTTACAGACATTAATGAAGACCCTGTATATATATATATATATATATATATATATATATATATATATATATATATATATATATATATATATATATATATATAAAATACAGTGTTGTCATTAAAGTGTGCAACATATGGATTTTTTTATTAATTGCACAATCAAAAATTAATCAAAATACAAATATTGCCGAAAGTTGGTGCATGTTCAATAATCATATTAGGTGCATTTACAATGCTGCAAGTCAAACAGCATACAGGGTAGGTCAAAAAACATAAAAATTGTACAAGAGTAAAGTACCCTTATTTTAGAAAATTAGGCAAAATGTTCTGAAGAAAAGTTGTTTAGAATTAAAAGTTATGCCTAAATACAAAACCGTGGCCTCCTAAGAATTTTTTTGCTTTTTTTTTTAAAAACCTTCAAAATTTCTCTTTACTTTTTTTAATATTCATCCAAAAACTCTCATAAACTATTCAAAATCAAATTAATTTTGCAGAACTTTGTTTAAATTCAAGGGATATTTTTAAGATTAATAAAGATTTTTATTTTTAGGGGATCAGAAACTTTATGTTTGTTGCAGCAATATTAAACACGTCTTTAAAATTTTATAAAAATTCTTTTTAATAAGGTAAAACATTAGTAATGGTAATATGCATATCAAAAAGAGCTTATTTAAAGTGCAAATTTTTTATTTTACATGTTTATTTAAAGGCTGTACAAATTAATAGACATCAAAAAAACCTACTAAAATTATCGCGGATACCATGAAAAAAAAAACAAATGAGGGATAATAATTATTTTTCGCTTATTAAGTTTATTTCATTTTAAATGCCTCCTCCAAGACAGTTAAAGTCAGCCGAGAAGGCCGAATTAGTTTTAATATGTGAAGATAACTATAAGTCAGTGCGTGAAGCAGCAGATATTTTCAATGAAAGACATCCAAAGAAACAAGTTCTTTATTCAACTCAACTGTTAGCAGAAATTTTTTAGATTGTTGAAATTGCAATCTTTTTTTAGGTTGAATTTTACGATCGGACAATTAGATGCAATGAACGAGATGGTGGACATACGCGTCGAAAATTTTTTTGCACATTTTTTTTATTTTTTATGAGTTTTAAATATTTTTCGTTCTATGTAAATTAATTTTAATTTTTTAATTGTAAGGTTATAGCATCGGCACTAACCAAACATTGCATTATTGGTTTTGAGATTTGGGTGCATTTAGTGCATACATAATGCATACCTTGGGTTGTTAGTTTTAATTCATAATTAGAATAATAATAATGTTACTTTTAACACTTATTTGTTCTTTTCCATGGGTGTCCGCGATTATTTTAGTCGGATTTAGGTTTGTATATTAATTTTTTAATAAACATAACAAAAAATGTTGTACTTTCAATGGGCTTTTTTATCAGGCACATTATAATTTACTAATTTTTTAAGAGAATTTTTCAAAATTTTAAATTTGTGTTTAATATTATTGCAACAAACATAAAATTTTCATTCCCAAAAAAATTAAAAATTTGGTACAGTTAAATAATAAACTTTTTTCTCTGAATGTCTTTCTGATTTATAGTTATAGTATAGTATTTATAGTCCACATATTAAAACTAATTCCGCCTTCTCGGCTAACGATAACTGTCTTGGAGGAGGCATTTAAAATCATATAAACTTAATAAGCGAAGAATAATTATTCAAGAAAGAAAAAAAATTGTCACCAAACTGTCATAATGTTTACTTTTAACCCTCATTTGTTTTTTTTTCATGGGTATCCGCGATAATTTTAGTAGGTTTTTTAATGATGTTTATTAATTTAACATTTTAAACATTTTAAATACAAATTTTGCACTTTAAATAAGCGTTTTTTGATATGCACATTATCATTACTAATGTTCTATCTTATTAAAAAGAATTTTTGTTAAATTTTAATGTTGTGTTTAATATCGTTGCAACAAACATGATGTTTGTGATTTCCTTAAAAATTAAAATTCTATGTTATCGTTACAAATATGCTTGAATTTGAACAAAGTTAATAATTTATAAGAGTGTTTAGGGTATATATTAAATAAAAATGAGAAAAAATTTAGAGGTTTTTTTAAAAAAAAAAAACAAAACATTTTTTAGGTCATGTTTTGGTATTACAGCATAATGTTTAATTCTGAACTTTTCTTTAAACCACATGCACCAACTTTTGGCAATATTTGTATTTTAATTGTGCAATTAATAAAAAAATCCCATATGTTGCACACTTAAATAACCACACTGTATATAAACAAAATTCTTAAACACAGCAAACCCTAAAAGTATTTTTATAAAAATTAGGTCTTCGGTACAAAGAGTGATTACTTAGAATATTACGCCTAAAATCCAATTCTGAATAACCATAAAAAATCTAAATTTGGTTAAATTATTTATAAAAAAAATATTTAAACTAATGTTTTAGTTACATTTTTTAAAGAAATGATTTTTAAGTGGTCGCTAGAAACACTTAACAATATTTTAAGCTTATTTCACAACTGTTTTTACCTTTTTCTTAGTAGGAACAGCACTGTCCTCCATAGGCTTTAGTTCATCAATATCTATTGTACACTCCCACACACACGTTATCCAATATTTCTTGAGATTTTGTTTAAATCATAAGCTGTCCTTTTCAAAAAAACATCCTACAATGCGATCAGTGTGGTTGCCTAATGAGTATATTCTAAAGTTTTTGTACCTAAAACAACATTAAAATAGGTTATTAACATAGAACAGAATGAAGCTCTTTAGGCTACATCAAACTAATGTTTTAATCTGTGTTTTTAACTGTCGTCTTAGGTTCTTTGCATAATTTTACATATATGATAAATGTTTCAGTTTATTTGACCAGTGGCAATTTTAACATTATCGTTGTTACTAAGCAATTATGTTTCTTGTTTTGGATTGTTTATACAGGGTGTAACAGAATGTTGTGCAAACATCCTACAATCCGATCAGTGTGATTGCCTAATGAGTATATTCTAAAGTTTTTGTATCTAAAACAACATTAAAATAGGTTATTAACATAGAACAGAATGAAGCTCTTTAGGCTACATCAAACTAATGTTTTAATCTGTGTTTTTAACTGTCGTCTTAGGTTCTTTGCATAATTTTACATATATGATAATGTCTCAGTTTATTTGACCAGTGGCAATTTTAACATTATCGTTGTTACTAAGCAATTATGTTTCTTGTTTTGGATTGTTTAAACAGGATGTTACAGAATGTTGTGAGGAAAATTTGGGGCAGATTCTACATGTAAAAATGTGACAAAAAGTTCATATAAACATGGGTCCGGAAATGCTTTGTTTTTATGATACGGGTGTTTAAAGTTTTTCGCCTTTTACAGTTTATTTCACATTTCTCGAAAACCCGTGGAGGAATTGAGATAAGTTTTGCTACACGCAAATGTATTATTATAGGTCACATTTACATGTACAAAATTATTTTCTAAGGGACTTAGATCAGTGGCGTTCATGCGATAAGTTCTTATTTTTTGCGAAAAAAACTACGCCACTGGTTTTCGCAAAAATTAGTATTGCTTTTTTAAACCAGTTTTTTCTGTTAAAAGTACCTCCTGGGACTTTGTCGACTGGCCACGTTTTCGAAGTAAAAATTAATTTATTAATCGAATATTTCGAAGAGGCAGAAGAAATATTGTAATGCAATTTACAGAGAACGCAGAGGAAAGCCATTTACAGCATTTGATCTAAAGTTAAAATCGAATACATTATTCCTGAACAAGTAGTACAAATAAAATATTAAAATTATAAATAAAACCTGAAACAGCTAAGTGTACTTTTAGTTTTATTTCGAAAACGATAAGTCGGAACGAAAAAGTCCCGGAGATACTTTTTAAGCACAATTAAACTGGCTTTAAGAGAGCAATACCATTTTTTGGAAAAACCAGTGGAGTACAGTTTTTTTCGCTTAAATTAAGTACTTACCTGCACGAACGCCACTGATCTAAGTGCTTTAGAAAACAATTTTGTACATGTAAATGTGAACTTTATCTATACATTTGCGTGTACAGAAACTCATCTTCATATCTCCACGAGTTTTCAAGAAATGTGAAATAAACTATAAAAGACAAAAACTTTAATTACCCTGCAAAAAAAGAACTTTCCGGACCATGTTTATATTTTTGGATGTACAGGGGGGGGCCCAAAATTGGGGACTTTTAAAAAGGAAAATCCATTTTTAAAGGAGTAGATGAAAAATAATGTCGGTGTCTGGGTCAATTTTCGTCAATAACATAATGGTAAAAACCGCACATCGATATCTGTTACCATTTCTATTACAGGGTGTTTTCAAAAAAATGCATTTTTTAAAAAACGCTGTAATTTTTTATGGGAAAAATTTTAAATTTTTGTAAAAACATTTCCAAAGCAACTTTTTCGTAAATTTAATGGGGTAAATAATTTTTTTTTTTAATCAATAGTTTTAAAATTTTAAAGAAAATCGATGTTTTTTATGGGCACCCGTATATTTTGAATAATTGAAAATAACTTTAAATTACCTTTCCAAAAAATAGCACATAATATTTTGCTCGAAAATTTTCTCAAAAAAGAGTTTTTAATAGTTCGCCCATTTTGAACAAGTAGGCTTAGGACGCCGGGGGCGGGCCATGATAAAAAAAAAATGCTTATTGGTAATTGTCAAATTGTGATTTTGGCTGTAAACACGCCGTAATTTAGTCAAATTTTTAAATAAATTTAAAATGAAATTTGAAAATTTGAAAAAAAAGGGGTATGATAGTTTGTTTTATACAAGCCGGGAGAATCCAGAAGCAGCAAGCAATTTATACACAACCAATATCCAGAAAAAGACAACCTTTTAAAGATATTTTTGGAAGATTGGAAAACCTTTTTT
>JAHBCN010003223.1:0-78059 GCA_019359885.1 Listronotus oregonensis | reverse complement strand
TATAAAAAAAAATTTTAAAAGCGGGGGGTTTTTTGACAAATTTCGTTTCCCTCTTGCCCAGGGGGGGTTTGGGGGAAAAGGGCCAAAAATATCCCCCAATGTTTTCTTAAAAGCCTTTATAGGGGTTTTTAAAAAAGGATGAAAAAGTTGTTTTGGGGTATTTTAAAATTTTACAACCCCATTTGTTGGGTTTTTCAAAAATTTTTTAACTAAAAAATTTTTAAAAAGTCTATGGATTTGGGGAAAAAATTTTGACATGGTTCTTTTTTCCCCCTCTGGGGTTTTTAATTGTGTTTTTGTTCAATAACAGTCAGTCTGAATATATGAACATACCAAAAAGGAGTTCCGGGGGTTTTTTTTTTGGTCCTCGTTTTTTAAAATTTTATCAATCCCCGCCGACCCCCCATATCGGGTAATTTACTATGTTTTGCTGAACCATTCTGTGGCACGGCCTTGATGAGCGGGGAATTAAACAGGGCTTGGGAACAGATTTAATTAAGATAAAAGATTGGTGGGCCCAAATTTTTTTCAAACCCCAAAAAATGTGTCAAATAAAATTTTTTTTAAACCCCTAAAAAGAGCAATCCAAAAGTCCCCCAACGGAAAAAAAATTGGGGGGTTTTCACATGATAATAGGTTGAAGTTTGAACAGCACATGTTACAACCTAATAAAAAAAGTTTTTTAAAAAGGGTGTATTTTTTAAAAAGTCTTTTCCAAAGATTAAATAGAATTTAAAAACCCGTGTACAATGCCCTTTTTTTGGGGTTAAAACTGCGTTTGGGGTTCATAGGCTAATTACCTGTTTAATACCGTGTTAGTCCTCAACTTGGAAAAAAATTTTTATTTGTGTATTTTTTAAAAAAAAAATTTTTTAAACCCCAAGGCCTACTATTCTCTGAAAAAATTTTTTTTTTATGATAATTTTATTAAAAAACTTTTAAAAATTTCTCTATAAATTTTAACTATGTTGTTTTATTTTTTTTTTGTGCTATTTTAATTCCTGACATGACCCTTTTTTTTTTTTTCGGGGGTTGTGTGGCTTTATTCATCTGTTTTTTTTTTTAGCTTTGTAAATACTCTGTAGAAAAGGGGAAAAAAAGGGTTTTTGGGAAAAAGGGGTTTTATACTTTTCTATTGTATTTTATTTTACTATATTTTTTTTTTTTTTTTGGGGGTTTAAATAAGGTAAAAGTTTTGGGATGCTTTATCCATAACTACTGTTTTTTTTTTACAATAAAAAAATTTTGAAGTTTCAAGTTTGAAATGGGCAGTATATTTGTTTAACTCTATTGGGGATTAATTTTTTAAAAATTTTTTTTCAAAAATTTTTTTCCCTTTTTATCATTGGTAAAAAAATTTTTCCCCTACCTCTAAAATTTTTTTGGTTGAGTTTAAAAAACCACTCTCAAAAAGGGCCCCCAAAACCTCTTTTAGACCCCCCATAAAAAAAAAATTCTAAGGGGAAAAAACCCGGGCTATAAGGTGGATGCGGAAGAACCTCCCAATGCGCATTTTTTTAAAGCAATTTTGGTAAAGGGGCCCTAAATGGGTTTAAACTTTGTACGGGTTTTTTTTAAAAAGCATAAAAAAAAATATCAAATTAAAACTTTTGGGGACGTCGTTTTTTTAAAAATTAATGGGGAAAACTTTTTAAAAAAACGGTGGCTTTTAAAAGGCGACTCGGAAATTTTTAAAAATTTTTTATTAAAAACAGAGACAAAAGGCTATCCCCGATTTTTTAAAACTTTGACTCTTGGAATATAAGAACATTATTAAAATTAGAACAAAACTTTTTCAATAACTCAAAAATCTTGGGAATTCTATTTATTTTTTTTTTAATTAATACACTGACGATTAAAAAAATTCTTTTAAACCCCCCTTTTTCCCGAAGCGGATTATTCAGGGGTTTAAAGGTTTTTGAATTTGAAATGTTGAAAAGGGGGAATTTTAAAATTTTAAATTTTTTGTTTACAATTTTTAAAATTTTAAATTTTTTTTTTCCCCAGGGGGTTTTTTTTTTTTAAAAATTTTTTTTTTTCAGCTTTTTATGCGGTTTTTTTTTTGGGTTTTTTTTAAAGGGAAAATTTTTTTTATTTAAAAAAGAAAAACCCAAAAAAAAAGGGGGTTTTTTCCCTTTTTTAAATCTTAAAAAATTTTTGAATAAAACCCGGGGTTTTAAAAAAAAATTTTTTGTGTACAAATTTTTATATTTTACCCATATGCTTAAGGCTTTTTTAAAATTTGATTAAAAAAATTTCTATAAAGAAAATTTATATATTTTTACCTGAACTTTTAAAAAAACTTTTTAAAAAAAAAACTACTATAAAAGTCCAATTTTTTTTAAAGTTGTTTTTTTTTAAAAAAATTTATATAATTCAAAAAGAACTTTTTTCCCCTGATTTTAAAAAATAAGTTTTATATTTTTGTACCCCTTTAGGTTTAAAAATTTTGTTTAACCATTGGGAAAAAAAGATGAAATTACACAATTTTCTTATTTAAATCCATATTTGTATTATTTTATTTTACCCAATTTGATATATACCGAGGAAAAAAAAATTAATTTTTTCCCTTTTTTATAAAAAAATTTTAAAATGCTTCGGCCCGGGGCAAGAATTTGGGCACCTATATCCTAATTTGAACGCCTTAAAAAATACATTTAATTTTAAAAAAGGGGGGGTTTCCCTCCGAAAATAAGTTAAAAAAACCCCAAAAGTTTAAAAAAAAAATAGATGAAAGTTAAAATCCTATTTTTTTTAAGGGCCGCCTAAAAGGGGGAATTTTTAATTTTTTAAACCAAGTTCTACTTAAATCTCACAATTTTTAATGGTATCATAAAAAAAAAAATTAAAAATCTTAAACAAAGGGGTTTTATCCTTACAAGATCTTCCTGTGAAAAAACCAAATTCCATGGTGTCAACATTTTTTAACTGTCAAGAAGTGCTTGGGAAAAAAAATGGGCCTAAATTAAAAAAAAAATTGGGAGTGATGAAGCGCTTACCCCCCCGGAGTTTTAATAGGAAAAATCCCCCAAGGGCAAAACCCATAGTATTGCGGAAATAAAACCCAAGGCCAAAAAGTTTGCGTTTGGTGGGGGATACTAAAAAATAAAAAATAGGTTTTTTAAAAATGAAAAGAAATTTTTAGAACTTTTTTAGCGGAAAACTCCGGTTTTCCAAGACGCAGACCCGCCAAAAACATACCCCCGGGCCCAAATTTTTAAAAAACCCCTTACGACGTTGGTTTTTAAGACATGGCAGCATTTATGGCCCCAAAGCCCCAATCTAACCCCATTAGATGCATTCCTATGTGCTTATCAAAAAAATTTGGGGTTTTGCCGATGAAACCTTGGAGGTTAAAAGAAAATTGGAATAAATTTAAAAAAATTTATATACTGACGAAAAATTTTGGCCCCGATTGAGCAATTTAAACTCTTTTTTCTATATGTTATACTCTGTATTTACAATAAGTTAATAAATTTTTAATTTTATAAACGGAAACCCCCGATCTAAATATTCGTTTTTAAACATTTTTAAATTCAATATTTGCTAAACGGTTATCAAAGGATGCTATATTTTTTTGGTATCGGGGAAAGGTTCTTTTTAAAATACCCCAAAATATACAGAGTGTTCCATTTACAAAAAGCAACTTTGGAAAATTTGGCTTTTCATTTCTTTTTTTTTTTAAAAAATTCGGGTGAAATCTATAGATTTTCTTATTTTTTTTTCTTCAATAACAAACCGCAAGCATATGGTTCAATATATACACGGAAAAAAAATATACTAAATTTAAGCAAAAAATAGTTTAAGGTTATCTTAGCTTTGTATATCCCAAATATATTGTTTTAATTTGAAATTTAAAATCTTCATTTAAATTTATTTAAATTAAATATACACATCTTTTTTTTAACATATGGTTTATTTTATGCATGCAATTAAATCAAATTGTTACTAAAAGATTTAGAATGAAGATATCAGTACTCAGCATAAGTCGAAATTTCTTTAGAAATAAATATATGATTTTGTTTTATTAAAATTCTAAAATCTGAATAGTTAATTGAAATTTATATTTTAAAATAAAACACAACTTCTAAAAAACAAAATTACGCCCTTTTAAAAAAAAAATATCGTACTTTAAATCTATAAAATTTTTATTTCAAGAATATGATATCTAAATTAAATTTTAAATTTTGGTTTTATTATGAAATCCTTGGTATAAGTAGGTTTTTTTTATTTAGTGATATTGTAATATTAAAATGAAAATATTAACTATTTAATTTAATAATTTTAACATTTTCGGTTTAATATGCTGATACTTTTAGAACTAAAATTTTACAGGGTGAAAAATTGAGTGTACCATGGGGATCTTGGAAACCATGGAATGCAAGTCGGTTAAATTAAGGAAAATTCCATTTTTTAAAAATCCTTTAAAATGTCAGTTTAAAAAAGTTAAAATATACGGGGGAAAAAACCAAAATTTTAAAAATTTTTTTTTCTAACCCATTTATTAACCGATTTTAAAATTAATAACACATTTCGTTTCTGACGCCCCAAACAACTTTTTTTTTCTTGTGCGCCAAATGGGGTCTTTTCACTCTCTTACCGAGCTAATGAACCACAAATCTGATATCAATGTGATACATCGTTGAAAAGGTCATTCAAAAAAACTCAAAACAAAAAAAAAACCCAAAATGGTTCCACAAGAAAAAATAAAGTTGATGAATGTCATAAAATTAAACGTTGAATGGCAAACCAAAAAAACAATTTTAGCGGAAATAAAGTGGCTTGTAAATGTGTATTAATTTTAAAATCGGTTAATAAAAAGGTTAGAAAAAAGATAATTTTTAAAAAATTTTTTTTTTTTGTATATCTCGGAACTATTCGGAAAAATTACACTTTTAAACGGCTTTTGAGGGCAAGTAAATCCAACTTTATTTTTAAATTTTAAACCCAAACCCATATCTCTTAGGTTTTTAAGATCCCTTTTCTACATGGTTTTTCACCCCTTTTAAAAACAAAAGAGAAGCTCTCAAATAACTGAAAATTCTTTTTAAATTTTTTTTTCCTATTCAGTAATTTTTTAGTAAAATAATGTTTTTAAAATCAAATTTTGACCTAAACAACACTTTATTAAAATTGGAAATACAAAATATACGGCTTTTTAAAAATGTAAAAAAACCCTTATTACGTTTAGCTAAACATTAAATGGTATACAATTTTCAAAGTTTTTTTTTCCATGTTAAAAAAAACCATTATAATTAAACAGGTTTCCTGACAACTACAAAAAAACAACAGGTAAAAAATGTTAACGTTTATTAAAAAAATATCTTGCTGAAGCTTTTTAAAAATCTGTTAAATAACAAAATATAATTTTCATTATGAAAAATTTTAATTTAAGTTCTACTTTCTTGGAGAAAGAAAAGTCTTGTTCTCAACTTCGTATCAAAAAAAAAAACAGTTCAGCTTTTTTTTCCCAGTCATTCAGGAACCAACGGGATTATTTTTTTTAAAAGGTTTTTGGCCCTGGAATTGGCTTCCCCTGACATTTCTAAAAAAAAAAAATAAAATTAAATGTAAAATTAAATTTTAAACAACACATTTTTTTTAAGTAAATAGGTTTATCAGTTTTATAAACATACAGATAACTAAAAATAAAATATAAAAAAAAAGCATGGAAAAAAATTTTTTAAAAATAAATTAACCCTATACACAAAAGGGCGAAAACACAATACAAAGTTTTTTTAAAATAATTATTTAAAAAACTTTTTCAAATCTATGGTTTTTATAACTATTTAACAAAAAGGTAAAGATACTAGGATTATAAAATAAGAAAGCAAGATACATAATATATATTTTATTATAAATTTTATTTGAAAATTTTTTTTTAAACAGGTGGGTTTGGAAATTCCGGGGTCAAAGTTTTAAAAAAATATACTTAACTAAAAGCAGTTTGCAGTCTTTTCAATTTTTTACCCATATTCCTACCTGGCAATTTTTAAAAAAAAGTGGCCGAATGCCTTTCAATTATTTAAGTTTTTTTAAAAGCTAAAAAGAAATTTTTATTTTAAAAAAATCCCCAAAAAATACAATTTATTAGACATGTAGGTAGGTATATGTATATTTTTTTGGTATACTGAATTTTATCAATTGAGTATATTTTTAAATTTAAAATATTAAGGTTTTACAATGTACTTAGTAGTGAATCAGTTAATTCAAAATTTATATAACTTTTTTAGTTACAAAAAAAGCGTATTCTATAGGAAGTTTTTTAAAAAAACTTTTTGGTGACAATTGCCCTCTATCGACTCTTGGTTTTCGGAAAATTTTTTAAAAAAATGGTGAAAAACTTACCTAGGCTTGGATAACACTATACATCCCCCTTTAAAAGTCTTCAATCCTTATTTAATCGTAAAAAAAACCCCCAAACAAAACATGCAACGAGAGTAGAAAGTCCGTTAAAAATTTCACTATCCCCCCTTTCCCTTTTTATCTATAATCACAAGAATGCCCCCAAAAACCCCCGCCATTTCCCCGGGGCCAATCGGGGTACATCGGGGGATTTCTGAAAAAAATTTCCGAATTTCAAAAATTTTATATTTAGATTATATTGCAAATATATTCTCAAATTGGCAACCCCAAAAGTTTAAATTGGGGAAAATACAGGACGCGTTTTTTAAAATATGTCATTTTAATTGTTTTTTAAAAGTAACAAAAAATTAAAAAAAAAATTATATGTTTTTTAAAAAGAAGAACGGGGGGTTAAACCAAAAAACATAAAAAATTTATTTTGGGGTATTTTTTAAAAATGAAAATATATTCTGGGGGTATGAAATAAAATTTTTTAATCTTTTGAAATATTTCTTTAAAAGGTTTTGGTTTCTTCAAATAAGAATCGGTAATTTTAAATTTTAAAAAAATATAAAAAAAAAAAATCTAAATACTCTATTTGATAATATGTTTTTTTTTTTACGGAAAACCTTTTTTACAAGTCTATAGCCTGGTCCTGAATCGAAGCAATCTCATTTGGCAAGTACCTCAAAAATAATTTTTAATAATTATAAACAACAAGGATCAGAGGATGATTATTTATTTTTATTTTGCTACCTTAAAATCTGCCGTCAAACTATTTTATATAATACGTTATTATCGGCCCATCAAAACGTCAACACTACTTTATGTTTTAAAATCCTGTTAACTTAAACAATTTAAGAATTTCAAAAATGTTTTATTTGAATAAAATGTTTTTTTTTTTTAAACAAGATTTGTACCTTTACAGTTCTTAATTAATGGGGAAGGTCAAATTAAAAAAAAAAAAAACAAATCAATCTTAAACAAATTGAATAAAAAAAAAAATTTTGGGTTGGGGGTTTTTAATAAAACAATGTGCCAATATTCACTGAGAGCATAAAGGGTTTCATCACTAGAATTAAAATGTTTATTTTAATTTTTTTTTCAACAGATCATTGTTTTTATTTGTCTGATAAATGAAGTTTTAATATACAAGCTTTATAATTTACTCTGTCTGTAGAAGTAATAAACACCCAAATTGTGAGCAAAATAAACACGTATGTAAAAAAGATTTAATTTAAAATACGGATGACAATTTTTGCTTTTTTATGGTTTTAAAACTGCAATAAAAATGTATTAGTATGTATACATAAGCAGCATATTAACAACATTTTTTGACATATAAAAAGGTTTATGTTTTGGTAGGATATAAACTTACATACCTTTTGTTTTCTAGGGTACGCATTAATCCACTGGGTCACTCATGTATATATTTAATAACCAAACATTTTTAGTCTAACTATAGTCCGGGAGGCCATCGCAAAAAACCAAGCCAATAGGAGATATGCATGAAACATTTTTTAATACAACTATGAAGAATAGCCAATTGGAAGCCGCACTGCTGTCTCCGCTTAGCGGGTTTAAATTGCATTTTTTTTTAAAAAAAATCGTGAAACATCGTTTTTTTAATATAACTAAATTTGATTTTGGAAAAAAAAGGGTTAATAAAATTTCTTTTTATATAAATTTTTTGTAGCCCTTTTGTTTTTGCGATATTAACGATTTAAATTTAAAATAAAAAGGCTTATTTCTCAAAAACAAAAAAGTTACAAAAAATATAATTAAAAAAACTTATGCCTTTTAGTAAATTCTATAAAAAAGATTATATACACATTTTTAATAAAATAAGTAATAAAGGAGATATAAGCAAAAAAGTGATTTTGGTCAGTAAAAATTTCGCTAATAACAATATTCTTTTGGTACAAGTAATTATACCAGCTCCCTTTCATCTAAAAATTAATTTAAAGTGTTTTATTCATTGAATGAAACAAACTAATACACATGTGCCTCGAGGCAAGGGAGATAACCTGGTGGTACGGATATTTTATTTAATTTTTCTGGTCTAATAACTGGAACCATTCCGATTCACTTAAAACTTTAACTTAAATAAAATTTAAACTTTATTTAATTAAAAAAAAAAAAAAAGTGCCCCCTTTTTCTGGGTGTTATATACCTGGCAGGACGCTTAACATTTCTCGATCTTCTATGCTACTATGTGTATAACTCATCGTTTAAATACTTTTTTATTGATATTAATAATTTATAAAGACAGTAACTCGTTCGGAATGATCTTAAGAAAATTTTAATCATATTTTTAACATGATTTTATTTTTGTTTTTTTTTTAGTTAAATTAATGTTTAAACTTTAGTTTGATTATATTTTAAAGGAGTAAATAAATGGGTAAAAACCATAATTTAAATTAGCCTAGAAGAAGAAGATAGCTTAATAAGAGAAATGTTTTTAAAGTTAAATGCTAAATTAACTATATTTTTTTTTGTGTTAAAAATATGATTAAAATTTTATCAAGATCATCCTAAACCAGTAACTGTCTTTATAAATTTATTGAAATTAATATTTAAATCGATAACAAAAATATTTAAACGATGACCTATTTACATAGTAGAATAGGGGATCTGTTGGGTATAAAACACCCAGATAAAGGGGCACTTATTATTATTTTTTCAATTAAATAAAGTAAAATTTTATTTTAGTTTAAGTTTTAAGTAAATTAAAATGGGTACAGGTATTGGACCAAAAAAAATAATAAAAAAAATTGTGCCATCGGGTTTCCCCCATTGCCCAAGGCAATTGTATTAGTTTGTTTATTCAATGAATAGAACATTTTAAATTAATTTTTGATTGATCGGAGCTGGTATATTTACTTTAAAAAAGAAAATTTTTAATGGCCAAAATCACCTTTTGCTTATATCTCCTTTATTACTTATTTTATTTAAAATGTATATAAAACCTTTTTTATAGAACTTACTAAAACGTATGTTTTAGTTTTTTCATTTTTCGTAATTTTTCAGTTTTTAAGATATGTGCGTTTTTATTTTAAATTGAAATCGTTAATATCTCAAAAACTAAAAAGGCTACAAAAAAACTGACGAGTTTTATTAGGCCATCAATTTTGGTTTTATACATTTTTTCCTAAAATTAATAGTTTTGAGTTATATTAAAAAAAACGATTTTCACATTTTTTTGGAAAAAAATGAATTTAAACCTGCAGAGCTGAGGCAGCAGTGCGGCTTTGAATTGATATTGTTCATAGTAATAAAAAAAAAAATTTTGCGCATATCTTCTTGGTTTTTTTTTCTTCCGGTAACCAAAGTTCCAGTTCAGTTCCCCAAAGTTAATTCCAAACTAGTCGGGGACTGTATACAGGCCCTGGAAAAAGTCGGCTTGGCAAACAAACTTACGGGCCTGGGTACCAGGCCACGAGGGCCATCCAGGCAACGAAGAGGCCGACGACCTAGCCGAGGATCAGCCGCGGAAAGATAGGCCCGGAGCCATTCTGGTATCTCGGCAGGTCTTTAAAGCATCTATTAAGAGTTGGGTAGACAGACAGTTTCAAAGCTGGTGGGTACAAACACCGGGACAACGACAGGCAAAGCAGTTCATTAAGACCCGCCGGCCAAGTTTACATCGGACCTACTGAGCCACAGCCGTAAGGTCGTAAGGATAACGGTAGGTCAACTAAAGGACATTGTAAACTCAACGCACCTGGAAAGAATAAACCTGGTGGAGGATAGCCTGTGTAGGTTCCCAGGGAGGCTGAAAAACAGCCTTACATGTGTGGTGCCATTGCGAAGCACTATGCAGGCTTAGATTTACTAGGCTTGGGGAGGAGAAGCCAAAACCGGCAAGTTATATGGAGTGGCCAGTGTCAAGAATTGGAGTCTAGTTAAGAAGACGGGCTTGGACAAGGTACTCTAAAGAACGATAGGAAAAAAACCACAATAAATCTGGTAAGGTTGCAGTGGTGGAGGTCATTTTTCGCCATCTCCGCTCAAATAATCTAACCAAAGTTATGTAAGGCTCAAAACTCTTGTGATCCGGGTCATTTTAAAAACCCAGGAAAAACTAATTTACTAGACTTCCCTCGTCTTTTTGTCATGGCAACCGACGTATATTACATATTCCAACTTTATTGTCCACCACAGTTCAAGGGCTGATTGGCGGAGGAAGATAATATAGTTTGGCTTACTATTCTGCTGTAAAATTGCGTTAAGCCATTGTTTAAAGAATATACAATATATGTTAGTCACTTGCAATAAACTTTGATTTTTTTTTTTTGATTTATTCAAGTTTTTCCCTTGATCGGAAATGTCGAGAAACGGGGAAATAGATTTTTCATTATTTGAATGATTATTACGAAAAAGCATAATGTTAATAATATTTATTTATGGTTACCAAATGACTGAAAATTTAATGTTAACTTTTTTCTTTTCTATTACCAATTAATAATTATTCCCAGAATCAAATCGGGGTAGATATCTACCCCAGGTAAATTTTTGTTAATAAATAATAATAAGTAAAATCGTATCGGTACTTTTGAATTTTTTTTTATATCTGTTAAATTATCTTTATTTCATATTTTTCATAAAGAAAAAAAAATAGATTCTAAAAAACCAATATTTTATGGATATTTATTTGTTTTTTTTCATTGATCGGTTTCCCTAATTTGTTTGAATTTTCAAAGTCCCAATAAATTGATTTTTTTTAGCAAAACATCAAGAGGGATATATTAAGCCTTATGTGCCCTTTTTTAAAACCCCGTTGAAAATTTGAAAATTGGTTATTTAGAAAAATATTTATGATTTTTGTTTGTAAAATGACGGTTTGACTGTTTTGCAGAACTTATAGCTTTCAAATCAATTTTTAACCAACCACATCTTGATAAAATTGAATTTGCTCTTCACCATTCTCTTGTGCATTAAAAAGTCAGATTTCTGCTTTTAGAACGATTTAAAAAGCAAAAACCCCGGGGTAAATATTTACCCCGGTTTGTAGTTTATAGGTAAAAAAATGGGTTTATAGTCCTAGGGTTATTTTACCATTACAAATGAACTAATAAATATTTATCTATATCTATATATTGTATAATGTTAAGCCAAATAGAAATTTATTGTAAACATCTAAAAAGATCGACCAGACTTTCACGGATAATTAATGGGTCACTAGCAAAATGTGTAGATATGCACAACAATAATTATAATTTGTGTTTTGGGGAGTGCAAAATAATTTGCAGATTTTGGGGAAGGGGGGTAAATCCTAACGTACCCTGTGTGTCTTAGGTGTGATAAGATACTATCTATTGACACGAGACTTTAACATTTAGGGATTTGGGAAAAAGGAAAAACTTCTGGTGGTAGTAGGTTTCACAGTCTGGACACCCTAGGGATGAAGGAACTAAGAAAGTGAACAGTTCGAGGCCTCTCAAGCTAGACTGTAAAAGAATGCATATAAACGACACTACCTGTCGCCTACTGAGAGCTGAAAAGGGTAAAACTATACTGGCCAACTTTTTAAAGCAGAAGCCGTAAAAATATTTACAAAATGCGACAGATTCCCTACAGCTTGCCGGTTGGCGAGAGAAGAAAAGTTTTCTGTAAGCATGTGATCATTAATAGGATAAATAACATTGTATAACCTAATGATAAGAGTCGTAGTAGCTATTTAAAAATAATAATGCAAACGAAACGCTTAAACTTTTGATTAAAAATTACGTCTTTAATTAATAAAATAAAGTCTTATCAATAAAACTCCTTTTTATAAGACTAATCTTAAAGGTTCTTCTTCTTCTTTCCTGGGAGCCGTCTTGATTAACTACCGGAGGCAGCGCAGCCTCATGGGCTTTTTGTGCCTAATCTAAAAGGTTAATAATCAAAGAAAAAAAATTGGCAAAACTAATCTAATATACTTCAGTATGTTATAAGTAGACATCGGATTATATGCATTTATATGCAAATGCATAACACAATACTTTTATAGCGGATTGCATATTTAAGTACTTTTTTTTTGATAGTGCTTATTTTATTAAAATAAAAACCAAGTAAGTCCAATTTTTAACGAACATTTGTTTTTCGCATATCTTAGGTATTTAAATTATTGCGGATCGTTTGGTGATAAAATTAGGTAATATTTGCATAAAAAATTTAAAAAAATATTTATTACTCATAATTATCTATCTGTCACTAATTCAAAAATTTTTACAAACAATTTAAAAATTTAAAATAAACTTTTTCCCTTTCCTTTTTTTCGGAAAACTGATTTATTAAATCATTTTATAGCTGATGATGACTTTTTTTTTTCAAAGTTTTTGCCTCTATGGACAATAGTGACAGGTCTGACAGGCGTTTATGTCCCATCGAAGTTCTTAAGTAATTTTTTATCAGTTTTAATTTTAAAGAACTTCTTTCAGCAGTTTCGGTTGTAACTGGAAGGGTCAAGAATAAAAAGCATGCTGTTATTACCTCCGGAAAACTGGATGCAAGACTATTGAATTTAATCAGCAATAATTCAATAAAATCCTTAATGGAATAATTTTTTTGAATTTTAGATTGTAAGCATGTTTTTAGGGCCTTTAATTGGTCATAAAGATTAACTGATATGTCTTTACTGTATTTAGCCGACAGTTTTCCGAAAGCGTTAAATATCTCTGCGTTTAAAGAAGACAGGAGTTTCTCCGGTTGTAATATTTCGAACATACTACTTAGGTCGCAAAGGCTCTGAAATCTTTGTTTAGTTTGAGAAATTAATATATTTAAACAGCAATAGTATACATTAACTTTGAAATAGGATTCCCGGTCTGAAATTCTTTCATCTTGTGATAACTCATCAAAAAAACGCTTTGTTATCTTTCGCCTTTTGTTTTTAAAATCAGTTGTTACTTCCCCCTCTTTTACTAAATCTTTGGACTTATTTAGCAAACTATTGAATGAACTTTGATGTCTTAATTCGCATTACTTACTAAAATAAAAAAAATAAAAAAATGTGACAAGCACTAAAAAACCATAACTCTCTAAAATGTTAATTATATTTTTACATTCTTTACGTTTATATTTTTTATTTGAAATTAAATTTAGTTGGAACAAAGTTTTTATAATTAATAAATAATTTTTCTTTAGCAAATAAAGCGTCTTTCCCTTTAAAAAAACCATCTGGAGGACATCCCCTTTTAGGGTAATTAAATATTTTTCAGATAAATGTCACTTAACATTGCCCAGCGTTTTATACTATTCCCAAAAAAAAGTATATATTTTTTCTAAATTATCGAAAAAGTCGACACTTTAGAACATGTTTCGCAGCATCTTTTAAAACTAAATTTAATGCGTCCCCAGCACAATGAACATAATCGGCATTGGGAGCATGCTCTTTTTTAGGGTTTGTAACCTCTATAAACACCCGACATAACATTTGCTTCATCGTTACCCGTCCTCTACATTTATCAAAACAATTCCATATTCTTTAATCGTATTTAAAATTTCAGTTATAAAATTTGGGAAGTTTTTTTTAAATTTTTTGTTAACGCACGTTCCCACGTGGTCCGGGCCCCTTTAAATAGGCAGATGGGGTATCCCCCTGCTGGTTTTCCCATAAATCAGGTAAGTCACTAGGATGCTTTTTTCCAGTTCATTTTTCCTTTGGGGACTTGCCTGGTTCGGATCGTGGATTTTCGTGAGGCGTAATTTAGTTAGCACGCTTATGGAGGATTGTTCGCACTACAATGACCAAAGAAGAACCTTTTGAATTGGGGGACGAATATATACCGAGAAGGCCAAAAGACGCAAAAAAAGGGTTCATGTTCCTGATGAATGGAAAGAACTAGTGCGTTCAACTTCAAAAAAGTTTAAAGTTGTAAATGTCAATCAAGACATAATCAGGATTTTAACTTTTTTTAGCCTTTTTTTAAATCTTTTTATAAGAAAAAAAAAAGCTGTTTAACATTTCAACATACTGGATTTTGGTATAAAAAGGATTTAAATATATAGAATGCAGTATTGCAACATCTTCTTCAGTTTTTATAAAGTTTTATATTAAAAATGTGAATGTGGCATTGTGCTTCCAACTTTAAATATAACAACCTTATCCTTTACCGCTCAAAAAAAAAAAAAGCGTTGTTAAAAGTTCCTCAGAAAATATGTTCCAGCTTCGATCTATGGTATTAAAAAGGATATTGGGAGAACCCGAGATATTGAAGTTCCACAAAAAGAGTTACAGATAATGACGCCTTTCCGATTTTCATTTATATAACAACTGCAGATAAATTTTATTTTTATTTACCTTTTTTGAAATACTGATTTTGTCCGTTTAATAAAATTTCAAAACATTTTTTTTTAATTTTATTACATTGGGGGAAAAAAACCGGTAAGTAAAAAAATTTTTTCCAAAAAAAGAAGGTTTTTAGATATTTTTTTCTGATATTTTTATAAACACCTTTTTTTAAAATTTTTACAACATAAAAAAAATGGTTTTTAGTTCCTATATTAAATAATTAATCGTTTTTTTTTTTTCCCCCAAAATTTTTTTAATGTGACTTACCTGGTTTTCACCGAGGTCTTAATTTTAATTTTTGATTCCAATGAAATTGATACTGAAAATATAAAAAATTTTTTTTTTAATTAACCTGACAGTTAAATTTATTGAAATATTTATGTTCCGATATTCAACAATTCGGGTTTTAATATTAAAAGATTCAATCATTTAAATAGTTCGAATTATTCAAAAAAAACGAAATATTCAAAATATTTAATGTTCGAATTATTCAAAAGTTCGAAAAAAAAATTCAAAATTTTTAAAAAAATAAAATTTTTTTTCAAAATTTAAAATTCGAATATTGACATCCCTAATTTAAACACAAAAATAACTAAATTGATTTGAAATAAAATATGAACCAAAAAATTTGTTTACGTTTCCAGTTAGCAAAAGCAAACTTATACCTTGTATTCGTTGTGCCCTGGCATTTACTGGGGTCCGTATTTTTTGTCATTAGTGTTAATGTAAAGAAAACCATTTTCCCAATTTTAAATGAAAGGTTTTCGGATTTGATTAAGGAATGCAGTGGGTTTTTTTTCAAAATCTTTTTCATTTACCGCATTACCCTGCCCCCGCACTCAAAAGCGTAATCTCGAATAGCTCATAACAACTTGCTGATGCCTACCTTCAATTTTATGCATTTAAATGTTTATGATATTTTATATAAATAGTCTGCTCAGTATTATAAAGTGTACATAAAATAAAACAAGCATGTTGTTTGTATTTATAAGCGACATTAATAAAGTTTAAATTATTATGATAGTCGAGAGTCGGCTAGGCCACGACCTTCACCGATCTGTTTACCAGATGAAACATATTTTTTAAAAAATAGATAAATACGCCTAAAATAGCTTGCCTATCTAAACCTGGGTTTTTTTTTTAATTAATTTTTTTTATTCCAGCGTTATGTTAACCAACCAAATTTTGTTTTAACCGATAGTAAATAAAAAAAAATAGCCTGGTAGCCTTGCCACTTATTTCTTGACCACACATCATAACTTTAAATCACAAACCGGGTTTTCAAACCCTTAAAAGCCAAAAAAAAAACCCAAAGCCCTTGTCCCGAAAATCAAAAGGTAGCATCGAAGCAAAAATTAGTAAACAGACTACCCCAGAAGCAAAAGCCGTTTTAACAACGGATAAATATGCTCTCTTGCTCGAATGGCAGTAAAGCCTTCTGGTTTTTCCCAAAAATATTAGTCAAAACTTCTGCACAAATTCTTTTCCCCCCCCTAATCTTTAAAGATGAAATTACCTCTAAAGGAAAAGCCGAACTATTTGCCAAACCTGTTGCTGCCAATTCTACTCTTAATCCTACTATTAATCTTCCTCTTCCAACAGTTGCCCCTGTTCCTCAAAAAATGTCCAATATCATTTTTAAAGTCAAACAAATCAAGCGTATTCTTTCTTCTCTTAATACTAAAAAATCGTTGGGCGGGCCCATACCAGCAATAAAAACATGTGCTTCCGAGCTTGCACCCATCCTTTTTCGAATCTCTTACGATACGGGCATTTCCCCGGAGGGCTGGAAAGCTGCACGCGTGCAACCTGTCCCCAAAAAAGGATGCAAAACTCTTCCTTTTAACTATATACCTATATTTTTTTTTCTGTTGTCTGCAAAGAAATGGGAAAATTCATTAATTCCAAATCTTGAAGTATTTGGAAATACACAAAATCTTACGTGATAGACAGTATATATTCCATAACAGCTGATCTTATTTGCTTTGTCTCACACAACTAGAACAAGTCCCTTGAGTGTCTTGGTGAATCCCAGATCATTGCTCTTGACATATCCACAGCATCCGATCAGGTCTGGCATGACGGGCTTCTTAACAAACTTCCTTCTTATGGTCTTCCACCTAAGCTTTGCTCTTGGCTTCCAAAGTTTCCTTTCTAATCGCGTATATCAGTTTTGTAGATCGTCATTCTTCCAGCTTCACCAGGTTAATGATATATATATATATATATATATATATATATATATATATATATATATATATATATATATATATATATATATATATATATATATATATATATATATATATAATATATATATATATATATATATATATATATATATATATATATATATATATATATATATATATATATATATATATATATATATATATATATAATTATATATATTATTTAATATATAAAAAATTTATTATTATTTTATAAAATATTTTATAAAATTAAAATTATAAATATTAATATATAATATATTAATTAATATTTAAAATAATAAAATATTTAAATAAATATATTATTTATTATTTTAAACACACATTTTATAATACAAAGTTGTTAATAAACTAACATAGAGTCTAAATGCAAATTTCGAAATAAAAATTTAAACTTTTAAAAATAGAAGAATAACAGTGAGTGCTGTCTTATAATAATAATTATTATTTGCATTTGATACAAAAATCAATACTGGTAAAACGTCATTTTGTAAACGACCATCTTACATCAACATCTAATTTACATCTATCAGTATTCTGATTTCGTGAAGGCATGTTCACCAAAGAAGAACGTATTTATTTAGTCAAATGTTACAGTATCAAATGTGTGTTATCAATACACGATAGATAGACGGCTATCCTTGCAGAGCCTTGGTTAGACAATGGCTACATAACTATTTTGGCGAAAAGTGGATAGGTTTGGTCCAATTTTATAGGTTAGCCTAAGTGATGTATTTTTTTAAGTAATTGACTTCTGTTTTAAAACACGTTTTAGTATAGAAAATTCTACTTAGGAAAAGGGAACCAATAATGGTTTTAAAGTTTATCGCAGCAGACAGTTAAACTATATCTCATAAACTAATTTAAAGGCGTGAGCAGTTTAAACGCAATGAAGTAATTAATTACGGTCTTAATAGGTTTTAGTCCATGGGTAATTCTATTAAAACTCCTAAAAGATTTATTAAAATATTCCCTTTACACGTATAGGATAAGTGAAATATTTGTCGGATAAATATTTTTTTTTAGTATGATGGCCTTAAAACTGTGTATTGGCACGAAAAGTCTATAGTGCATAATTAGATATTTCTATTAGGGTCATAAAAAGAATAAAGGTAAAGTTTATTTTATTACAAATCATATGTTTGTGTGCAATGTATATTTACTATTATTCAAAAGGTAATATAACCAAATAGATAGGAATAGGATAAATATGAATTAAAACATTAAAGCAATAAAGTTGTAGTCTGCATTAAGTTATTTATTACCTTGGGTTATTTTACATAAAATATATCACCTATATTCCCAACGGACAGTTATACTACGAAAAAAAATGTCGATAATTAAACAGAATATCACATATCTTAATCAGTTTTTTGTTTCAGTTTCAGTAACTGTATACTGAAAAAAAAACTTGGCGTAGCTAAATAAAAAAACTAGTTTGGAGCCAAATTTACCTAAATAAATAAATATTTTTACAATATAAATAAAACGAAAACACAAATTATTCACAAAAAAATATATTTTTTTCCAAGACAATATATCTTATTAAACATAAATCTAATTTAATTTAGATAACTCGGACTACTAATTAACAATTGACACAAAACATTTGTTTATTTTACATAATTTAAGGTATAAAATTTAACAACATACCTATTTACCCCTTTAAAAAATGGTGTCTAAAGGTGTGGTTCCTTCCACGCGGCCGTCGCATGCGACTAACGCAATGCGACTAACGCATGCGGCCGCCGTTTAATCAGGTGGTTTCTTAGGACCGCGGCTCAGACTCGCGATAGCAAAATTATTAGTGTAAAGGGAATAATCTTTGGTAAGAGTCGTGATGGATGATCTAGCAATATATTTATTATTAGAAGAAAAAGAGGATGACGAAATACTATTACAATTAGCCAACCTGAAACATAGCAATGCCCCTATAAATCCAATATTTCAGCAAAGACGCGATGAGGGTTGTTATACTACATTAACAAATCGACATCTGCAACAGGATAAAGTAAAATTTAGAAAATATTTTAGACTGAATAAATCACAGTTTAGTTTTATTTTTGACTTAATAAAAGACGATATAAAGTCCGAGCCATACAAGAGAGTTGAATATCCAATAACCCCAGAGGAAAAATTAGCCATTGTATTAAGTAAATCTGTACAGGGTGTACCAAATTTGAGTCTTATCATTAGGATCTCGAAAACTTGAAGAGATACGAGGTCGGTTAAATGAAGGCAAAGTTGCGCAATATGATGCTAATCAAAATGCCACCTTAGAACGAAAATTTTCGAATACTTACTTCTGGAAAAAGCCGATTATTCGCGATTTCGTTTTTACTTTTTTTTTACTTTATTTGAATGGATGTAACAAAATAACTTTTTTATTTTCATTGCTACTTTTTCTGTTCTAGAAGATAGTGTTATTAGATTTATACACCGACGTTTCGTCTTTGAGCTGCCATCATCAACTGTTTTTTTTTAATACGACCCTAGATTTTTTATTATGTATTTTAGGAGCTATAAAGTTTCCAAAACTTATTCGAAAAATTTATATTAATGGCAATTTTCATAAGAAACCATATGTTAGAGAGAGTTAGACAATATATTTTTGGCAGGATCTTGGGAAAACATTAAACTGATTTTTTTGAATAAGTGCGAAACATCATTGGATTTGGGATCTTAAAAGCTCTTAAAATACGTAATAAAAAATCCAGGACCTCATTTAAAAAATAAAGTTTCAATTTTTAACAATTAAAAAAAACACCGTACATTCCACACAAAACAACACAAACAAAATATTAGACGCACACACGACTGCGGCTACACTGCTTCTTCAGCAGTCCAGTCGCATCAATCGCAGTCCTTGACAGCGGACGCATACGACGGCCGCTCGGAACAAACCAGGCACATTTAAAAACATGAGTAGGAGTGCTTTGCGGCTAACGTAGTGCGTTAGCCGCATGCGGCGGCCGCGTGGAAGGAAACATACCTTAACAGAACGGGCCCTATTTTATTGGACTTAAAAATTATCTTTTATAATTGACATAATTTTATTTGTCACCGTTGTTTACCTTAAGATTTTTCGTTTTTAAAATAGATTATTGTCTTATTGGGAACAATTAGGGATCTTGTAAATAATCGTAGATAAAATTATTTAACTTGCATATATTTTTAACTAAACTGACAAGCACAAAATTATCTGTTTGAAATAAAAACAGTGCTGTCTAGAATTAACAAATTTCTTAAGTGCGCTGCAACTTAGCGTAAAACATTTAACCAGTTTAGGTCATATCTTGTCAGAATGTCGCTATCACACGTACAGGGTCTTTGATTATATTTACGTGGCCTCTGGAGCCTCTACTTTTAAGGTTAAAAAAAATGTTTTTTATAAAAATTGTAGGTTTTTTCATGTTATCTTTTGAAATTATTAGTAAAAAAATATTACATTAAAAAAATGGACAAAAATAGGTAACTCCAACTTTTTAAACGGTACACCCTGTATATTATGCGCTACAACGAAAGATCTTTTTTTATGATTTTAAAAATAAATACATTGATTATATTTGAATGAACCATTTTGAGATATTTAAGCTTAAATTATAAATAAATTGCAAAAATGTTTCATATTAGAATCAAAAAAGCCATGGAAACAATAAAATTGTTATGTTGCTGAATTTCGAATTTGGTGAGGGTTTTCTCTGGACCAGTAATTTTTATTTTTACGATTAAATATTCCTGCAATAGTAAAGGAAGACTCGTCGGTAAATAGAATTTTATGTAAAAACTCTGGAGCGTGCAGCTATTTTCAATGCATACTCAGGTTGGTCCTCATGTTTTGTTTAAAAGGATTCTAAACGGACATAAATTTATAAAAATGAAATTTGTAAAATTTTAAGGTTGAATAAATTTTATAATCTGTTTTATTAAGCTCAGATGCCGCATCTAAGATTGATATATCAGGATTTTCTAATATTATTAAAAGTAGTTAATGCTAGTCCAGTAGAAAAAGTATAATAATTATCCTGAAAAAAAAAACAAGGATATCAAAATCTTTGTTTTCATTTCGTGCTACAGTCCTTTTTTTATTTTTAAGTTTTTTTGTTCATTAAACTTTCTTACTATATATTTAATAGTGTCTTAAAATGGTACCTGTTGTTAAGGATATAATAGGTGATATTCCCTTTGCATTGTCGTCACATTTTTATCGTTGCCATGAAAAAGACGCTTAATAGCGATTTTTTGTTGTTTTGAATAGACCTTAAATGATTTACTTCAACTTTTTACATTATCAAGACGTTAAATTTATTATACCAAACAATTTTATTGTTTTTATGGCTTTCTTGATACTAATAAGATTTTTTAATAAATTTATTTATATATTAATTAATATATATATATATATTACCATATATATTAATGTATATATATATATATATATTTTATATATATATATATATATATATATATATATATATATATATATATAAAATATATATATATATTATATTTATATCATAAAAAAAGGTTGTTGTAGCATCATATGCAGGGTGTTCTATTTAAAAAATTTGAAGTTGCCTTTATTTTTCCATTTTTATAATGCAATATTTTTTTAATGATAATTTCAAAAGATAACATGGAAAAAACCTACATTTTTTATATATAACATTTTTTTCTATCTTTAAAAATAATGTAGATGCATAAATATAATCAAAAGCCTTACCCAAAACACGATAAGTTTATTGTTTTAAAATTATTTTCCAAATCTGCGGGTTTGTGAATTTTATTTAAAAAACACCTTAATATTTGTGTTGGCGAAAGAGGCAAAAAGAATTTTACATAGGGAGTCTCGAGAGAATGAAAGATTGGTAGAAAATTGTATCTTATAAGACTTTTAAATTTTATGACCATTTCTTCATTCTATAACATTTAAACTTGAAAAAATAATAATTTTTGACATGATTTTTAAACAAAACTTCAATTTTGAAAAAAAAAAATTTGGATATACTAGACAAGGTTTGGCTATTTCTATAGTGCTTAACTATTTTAATTGTATTATATCATTAAATTCTATATATTTTAAATAATACAGTATTGCTCAAATTAAAAATATATGCACTATTTTAGAACATACACGAATTTCTGTACTAAAAGATTTCTATACTATATCGGAAAAAAATAATTTTGCTTTGTACCATGATGGACTATAAAATTTAAAGCAAAGCATTATTATTTTTGTCAATTAGACAGGAAATTTAAAAATAATTAATGTCGTTTAATCATTTTAATTTTATTTTGCCAACATAAAACTAAGATTTCCAAACATAAACCTAAGATTTCCAAACAGTTAACATAACAGCAAAAAATCGAAAAAAGGCGTAATTTCAGATATTAATTTTTTTTAAGTTTCAAACGCTGACATCTCAAAAACTATAAAAGATGCAAGAAACTTTATATGACATAGAGTATGGATTTTTACAAGACCTTTATTTTATGTTAAATAACCTTTTTGTCTAAATGCAATATTTTTCGACTTATTAACAAAAAACTGAATAAATCGTTAGAAACAAAACAAAAATACCCAGTAGAAACATCTTTGTTTATGTTTTCCTTGTAATTAGCACGGGGGTAAGCAGACTTTATTTTGACGAGACGTAGGAGGAGTCATGTACTTAGCTTTTAATAATTTATTTGACATTCATTTTAATAAGAATACAATTTGTTTGTTTATTTATTTTAATTACTTAATAGGGACTAAATGAATAAAAGGCAAAAACTACCAAATTTTAATAATATTCTCATAGCAATATTAAGGTGTCATTAATACTTCGAATATCCCTTAACATTGGACACTATGATAATTGACAATTTTAAGTTGAAAGGAAATGTTTCGCATTTTAATCTGGACGTGACTCTGTGGACCTTTTATGGGACCAATTAAGCGAATGCCGCAGAGCCTTGTTCATGACTTGCGACGCTAATATTAACTGCAGAACTTAGATGTAACCTAGTTTTGCAAATAATATAGAAGCGCAAAAAAAAAAAAAAAATATATATATATATATATATATATATATATATATATATATATATATATATATATATATATATATATATATATATATGTATTTATTAGATTGAATTCTATAATGTTGTCATTAGAGGACTGAGAACTATAATGAAAAAAGTATCTAGGTATACTAGGCAAAAATTTAGTAAAAACAACAAAGTTTAACGATTAAAATAAATACTACAATATTGCAATTTGTTAAATTATTGTTAGACATAGGCGTCAAAATTGTCCCATTATTCTGGTTGTTAATTTGTAAATTTTCGGTTTTTTGTGCAGAAAAATTAATCGGTGAAACACCAAATGATGGTTTTTTTCCAAGAATGGATACCGAAATTCTTTTTTTTATTGCGTGAGTTTTTTATATATCCTTTAGCAATTGTGTAACTTTTTAAGCCACCATAGCGTTTAACAATGTGAAGATCCACTCCGGAATCGGCCAGCAATAAAGCCGAAGACCTTCCGAAACAGTGACCAGCGTATTCGGCAGAATAAGGTAATTTTAAAAAGGAATCAATTGTCTTGCACATGTTTCCAAAAGTATAAATACCCACTCGCTGCTTTGTACATTTGCTGTTTCTAAAGGACAAAAAAACGAAAAAAATTTTCGGTATCGCTGGGTCTCATTAATGCATAGGTTCAAAATCAGAAAACTAAAATACAATTTGTTGCAAGATCCACCGTATTCACTTTATTTACCCTTCTCACATCTTAAAAACTGCAGCGTGAGAAACAGTTTTTAACGAGTCTTCCAGATTCTTACATCAGAAATAGAATCCACAAATTAAAAGATTGTAGAAACAAGTTTATTAAAGTTCAGAGGGTGTATATTGAATATAAAAATATATTTTAAATTATAAAATCGTTTTTCTTTATCGAACATCAAAACCTGGTGTACAAACACTGAAAAATAAAAGATAAATGACAGGGGACCATTTTAAACAAATTCTTAAATATTCATTTATGTGGAGAAGTTGCTTAAGATTTACCCATTTTCTTTATTTAATAAAACTATATCAGCCATAAGCATAGAAATTATTGGCTTATCAGATTAAACGTTGTATTCCCAACTGAGAACATTACGCTACAGGTTTACAAATACGTATCGTGGTAAATTTTCATTACATTAACATATCTCTTAGTATATCCGAATTGTGTAATAGCAACAAACATGTTTTAGTATGCCAGATCGTACAATCTTTCTTGTTTTGACACTTTGTAGTTTTTTTAGTAATTACCGTCTTTAATGTTAGGAAGCATCTTAGCGTTTGGTTCCAAATAATTATCATAGTAACGTTTGACATTTTTAATTGTTAAATTAGGCGAATAAACATTTTATTTTTATCAGATTCTTTTACGTATTATAATATATTGTGTGGCTTTTATACATGTAGCGCCAAATCTTAAGATTCGGTGCCGTCGTAGACTGTCATAAGAAAAAAAAGTTAGTTAAAAAAACAACATGTATGTCATACATTAAGACATTATGTATTTTTATGTGTGCTTTGTTCTACTGTTAGTTAAGGAAATGAAATGTATGTCATACATTAAGACATGATGTGATTTTATGCGTTCTTTCTTTCTTGGAATTTGGAATATATTTTATGTCTTAATGCATTTTTCTCTCATTTATGTCACCCTTGTGGCTGAAAAATGAGTTTGTGGTTTATATATAGAACAGGATAAGTCTGCGATTAGAAACATTATCGCTGGAATAGTATGATTAATCTGCTAGAAAGTAACTTTATATTACAATTATATATTTTTGTAAATTTTTTTTTAAGTTTGCCAAGGCCAATAATTAATTAGTATTTGGATTTTTTTTTTTGTAGAAAATCTTAACACTTAACACTTTTAATATATTTTGGATTATTGCCACTATGTTGAATCGTGGCATTTTAGTCAAGGAAACCAAGAAATGCTCAAGGGATTTTTTGTGCAGTAAGATGGATTTGAATGCGGTTTTTTGCATTGGATTCGTATAAACGTCTACAAACTTTGTAAACAAATTTATTTATTGAGAAATGAAAAATTCCTTTGTACAATAGAAAAATGGTATTTTCAGAAATGCATTTAAAAGGTTTGCAATTATAGAAAATTTAAAACTAGGTAAATAATGATGAAAATGAGTCCAAATTTGTAACTTGGGGGTTTTCGAGGTCGCTGTACACGAATATGACATTGGCAAGGGCCTACAGAGTACCTGGTGCGCCCTGAGGATGGTGTAAACGTCATCTTCTAAAGTTTTACGACAATTTCTTCTAATATCAACCCAATTTTGTTACTCGGAGGTTTTCGAGGTCGCTGAACACGAATATGACATTAACAAGGGCCTACAGAGTACCTGGTGCGCCCTGAGGATGGTGTAAACGCCGTCTTCTGTAGTTTTACAACAGTTTCCCCTAATATCAGCCCAATTTTGTTTCTTGGAGGGTTTTTGAGGTCGCTTAATACAAATATGACATTAAGTACACTGACCGGTCCTGCAGGATGTGTAAAGTGTCTTGGAGTTTACGAAAATCTTTCAATATAGCCCAATTTTGTACCAGAGTTTTGATGGTGCTAAACAAATCTGATAACAAGGGCCTGCGGAGTACCTGTGCGCGCTAGACGTTTACACATTCTTAGCGCGCAGGTTCCGCAGCCCATTTCATTTCGTTTCACAACAACGTAAAACTCCAGAAGACGACTTTTACGCCATCCTTAGCGCGAAGCAGGTACTCCGTAGACTCTTGATTATTTTATATTCGTGCTCAGCGACCTCGAAAACCCCCGAGTAACAGATGAGCGCCTATTTCCATCATTATTTACATAGTTATATTTTTTTTATAATTAAAAACTTTAAAATGCATTTCGAAAATGCACTTTTTTAATGCACAAATGCAGTCTTTCATTTCCCAATAATTAAACTTGTTCACAAAGTTTGTAGACGTTTATACAAATGGGATGCTAAAAACCGCATTTAAATCCATCTTACTGCACAAAAAATCCCTCGTCAGGCCTATTTTTGTGCTATGTTTCCTCGACTATTTATATTTTTTAGAAATATACATATTTTTAATTAGTTTCTTTCAAAATTTCACATTAATTTATACATAACAAAAAATCGCTTAGTTTTCTAAAAACACTTTTATCATTTCGTCCTTTATTAACCAGCAGTTCTTGTATTAAATTTAATTTTAACAGCGGAATAAAATAAACTATTGTTCTACCTTTTACGGCTTTTGATACACGCGCGCATTTGTTCCAGTTGTTTACCCCGTAATTCATTGGTTTCCCCCAACAAAAACTGTACAAAGCATATGTGCACAACTGAAAATAAGGAAAATATTATTAATCATCAAGATATATTTTGTGCGTTTAACAACCCACAAATTGTAATTTAAAAAAGTCGTCTGTTATTGTTTTGTCCAGCCGAACAAGTTATGCTATTTTCTTTAATAGTTTTTCAATAAACCCTATTTATTATCTTCGGCTACCTTTAATATCAATCATAAATTTAATAGGCAAAGTTTGTACTTGATTATAAAAGTATTATTTATAGGTGCTGTATAGGTATATAAAATAAAAAAGAGTGGCAAAAAATCAATTTAATCAGTCATTTAGACTTTTATACTTTATTAATTTTACATGTACAGAGTCTTTGATTATATTTACGTGGAATCTGGAGCCTTTATTTTTAAAGAAGGAAAAAAATGTTAAAAATAAATCATATTAGTATCAAGATACCCATGGAAACGATAAAATTGTTATGTTGCTAATTTGGTGTGGGTGTTCTTTGGACCAGAATGTTTATTCTTGCGATTAAACATTCCTGCTAAAGTGAAGGAAGACTCGTCGGTGAATATAATTTTATTTAAAAACTTTGAATCCTGCCGCATAGGCCTAGCTATTTCCCGGTCATCGAGGTCGGCCCTTTGCATGTTTTGTTCAAAAAATATTCTGGACGGACATAAATTTATAAGGATGAAATTTATAAAATTTTAAAGTTGATTAAATTTTATAATCTGTTTCATTAAGTTTAAATGCCGCATCCAAGATGAATATTTCAGGTTTTTCTAAAATTATTAAAAGTAGTTAGTGCTAGTCCAATAAAAAAAGTATAATAATTATCCTGGAATAAAGCCAAATCTTCGTTTTTAATTCGTGCTACAGTCCTTTTATTTATTTTTAAGCTTTTGCGATCACTAAACTTTCTTAATCTGTATTTAATAGTGTCTATAGATGGTACCCGTCGTTAAGGATATAACAAGTAATATTTCTTTTGCACTGTCGTTTCATTAGTATTTTTGTTATTAAAAAGACGCACAATGGCGGTTTTTGGTTCTTCTAAATAGCCCATCGACAAGAGAATTATTCCTTAAAGGGGCCGCATACAAACTTTAGCGAGCAATTTTAGTCGCATTAAAAATATGGAAATGTATTGGTGCGCATATTAGTAATTAGATAGTTGTTCGACTAAATAGTCGTAAAACCACATCGATCGTCTTTTGATTAATCGTCCCAACTATCGCAGGCCCAATGAGTATTTTTGGGGTCGCATAGCTCAACTGAACGTCGCCCTGCGGCTATTTAAAAAAGAAATAAATCGATGGGACTGAATTGCCTGTATGCGCACCTTCGGCGACTAAACTGTTTGGACTAAAAACGCCAAGTACGCAACTCGACTAAACGTTGCTCGACAAAAAGTTGTATGTTTTTAAAGTTAAAATGATAAACATTAACCTTTAACAATAACGAAAAAAATTATCATAACAATTTTTTGTTTTTCATGACTTTCTTGATATAATATGATTTTTTCTTTAATTTATTTATAATTTAAGCTAAAATATTTTAAAAACTGTAATTTCAAATATTATCAATGTATATGTATTTAAAATAAGAAAAAAATGATCTCTCGTTGTGGTCCATAATATACAGGGTGTTTCATTTAAAAAAGTTGAAGTTGCTCATATTTGTTTTTTTTTATTGCAATATTTTTTTACTAATAATTTCAAAAGATAATATGAAAAAAAAAATACAATTTTTACGAAAAACATTTTTTTCTATCTTCAAAAATAAAGGCTCCAGATAACACGTAAATATAATCAAAGATCCTGTGTCAGAAAAAAATACATTAAAAACGATAATTCAGGCGTATGAAAGTGCGCGAGGACTAGTTCTGGACTAAGGCATGTTGTGTGTATATTACACAAAAAGTTTTAGCGTATTTTCTCCCAATATTACCTTTGTTATCGTTTCATAGAGATTTGGTATGTAAATTTACATAAGTACTCTAATTATCTTAAAAAAGTTGAAAAAGCTATGTCAAGTGGTTTATAAGAGATTTGATATTTAAAATTGCCCATTTTACTCCTGACGGACTGACTGACTTACTCCCTGACTTATCAAAATTGTGGGGCATTTCCCGAGGAAGTAGAAACTTAAAATTTGATATGTAAGCAAGTTTTAGGACACAAATAAAAAAACATTTTAAAAACTGCTTATGTTTACTCGGAAAACAAAGAAGGTAATATCGTATATTTAGGGGGTATTTTAAAAGTTTGCCATCTGAGGTCATATGTGTAGAATTTAAAATGCGGGCAGAATTTTATTTTATTTGTTAAATTCAGAAAAAGAGAAAACATCATACTAAAACACTAATGTAAAATAAGGGCTAAGTTTCTATCCATAAATCTCGGCCTCTAGTCCGGTCAAATTAGACCAAAAAATAAGAGTGAAGGTACATAAATTTACATCAAGCTAAAAGTGAGATAAATTATTCAAAACATAATTAAAAATAACATTTCAAAATTCCCCATCGTTCCGGTACGTGGAAAAAAAATTGACTCGAGGTCAAAGATAAAAACTGGGTTTTTCGCTATTTTCTTTAAAACGTAAAATGACCTCAACCAAAAATTGTAAATTATAAAAAAATCTATAAAGGTATTAATAATTTTTTTTAAAAACCACTGTTCCCAAATATAACGTTTTAAAGATCATTGTTTGTTTTCACCCCCTCTAGGGAATGTACTTGCGCGTTTTTTTAACTGGTTTCCCCGTAGTCTATTTCCAAGGGCTGTTGTGATTTTGTTTAATAAACATTCAATAAAGATATTTCAAAGGGGCGGAATTGATAAAGCGATGAAAAAAAAAACAGTAAAAAAATTTATTCGTCCCATTTTAATCTTCAATTACTTATTCTTGTTGTCCTTCATCTTAATCTTCTTCTTCTTCTTCTTTTTGACCTCCTTCTTCTTCTTCATCCTGGGTGTAACTGAATGTAGTATCAAACAAGTCCTCTGCTGTAGGTAATTTAACATTAGGACACGACCAGCCTTGACAATTCATGCATGCCAGAGAAAAAAACAGTCCAATTTTTTGCAAAAAATTTACCCCTGCTGTTTTTTTTTTTATATTTTTTTTAAAAACGCTATCAATACTTATCAAGCAGGAAATTTTTTTGGGGGCTCTGTACGTAAAAAGAAGAAAGCAATTCCGTTGGTGATAACTTCGTGGAGTTGAATGATTTTTTTTAAAAACTTAGAATTGAACTTAATCTTGTTTTTAAAATTTTTAAAAGATTTGTTTTCCCCCTTTTTGTAAAATGCAAAGTGTATCACAGCCAGTTATTGCGTGAAAAAAATTAATTTTTGACACTTTAAAATGATGGGTTTTTTGATGCATAATTTATTTTTGCCTGGTTTTAAGAAGAAAATATTTTTTTTCATATAAAGTTCGAGCGGGGTTTTCTAAATCCCATCTTACCAACAATAATAGTTGTATTTTCAGGTTAAATTGATATTGCTTTTTTAATAATTTGTACGTCGGCTACAGAGATGAATACGTATTTTTTCATACAAAAACCCATAATTTTTTAAATCGTGATATCTCAGAAACGGGGCTTTGAAGGAAAAAATATAAATAGTTTTTTTATAGATAATTTTTGATCTACATTTTTTGTTTTAAAAATTTTTACGAAAAAATTTTCCCTTTTTGAACAAATCGCAAAAATCTTTTTTTTGACCTCGATTCTTTTTTTTTCCAAATCCCGGGGACGATGGAAATTTTAAAATGTTATTTTTAATTATTTTTTTAAAAATTTTACTTACTTTAGTTGAGTAAGTTTATGTTTTTAATGCTTTTGACCGGGTTCCAAATAGGGTTTTAAAATTTGGCTCAGTTCTTTTCTGATTTGTGTGTAATTATAAAAAAAACTGTCTGTATTAGTAAAAAACAAATATTTAGTAATACAGTCCGATCAGTAAAAAGCTTGAATGGTCCAAAAAGAACTTATCTTTGATCTTAGCACGTTAAGAGGCCGATATTTTTAGATAAGAACCTGGCCCATATTTTACAAAATATTTTTTTGTATGAATAAATTTTTAACATACACAGCAGAAACAAAAAAGTGGTTATATTTTGGAAATACTTAATTATATTCATTATTAATCTATCAATATTATGTATGTTTCAAAGTGTAAGAGAAATCCAAAATAATTTATTGCATTTCCGACATTTTCCGCAGAGTCAAGATTTATTTGTCCCAACTGAAATAGCATATACCCCACTTCACGTCACAATTTACTCCCGATGTCGGTTAGTAATACTATAAATCATTCTTGGGGTTAAAAGTGGGCAGAGGCCGTGAAAAAATTCAATGGCGTTGAAAAATGTGGGCTTTTGAACAAGCTTAAAATGTTAACGCACGGCTAAATATGAAATTGCACTTCTATATTTTTATGTTTATCTTTTTTATGGTCAGTTAATTATTTTCTAACTTCAGTAATAATTTGAGTATACTTAAGCAAAATTATAAGTGGCAAGACAGCCATAACTACAGTACGTTCCACAATAATTCATTAATTTCTCGTTTTACCTGCTACTGTTAGTCGTAAAACTCAATATACTTTGGGTACCCGCATGTAGGCCCAGACTTAAAATTTTCTTTATTTATTATTGTACCTACTTTTTGGTATATTATATAGGTTAAAGGCGAATTGCAGGTGTTGAATATAAAGCAGAGTCTTTTCGTCTTAGTTCATCAGTCGTTTGGAGTTTGTCAAGGTATATTCATAAGTGTTATTGATCATTTAAAATAGCTAACCTAAACTATTAATATTAGTAGGTAATCAGGACCTGTATCCTTTCAAACGGTGCGGTGCCTACACAATAGGTATTTGTCAGGCAAGCTATTTATGGTAGTGTTTTCCACTGAGGGTTGTAATTTAAATTTTATTGCGGTCAAGAAATCAACGAATAATTGTGAAACGTACCATACATGCCTTATTAAACACAAAAATCATCCCCTACAACCCCCGACCGCCTTACACTGACAGTTGATTTCCAATCGTCTACCTGAGTGGACGTGCGTTTTCCGGGGATCAAAATTTTCAACTGCTTTCGTTAAAGTGTTCATGCTATTTCTGTTGTGATTATTAAGTTTTATTGTTTTAGATGAATGAACCAGATATGAATTGGTATTAGTGCTATTTTATTAAGGTTCTAAAGTAGTTTTGTATAATTTACATAAACTAAAGTTACAACTACTTTTAATTTAAATTTCATATATATTTTTAACTTTTTTTAAGTAACACTTCTTTGTTAGTTTATGTGATGAATAGGTAGTCATTCTAAAGCTTAGACATTCCATAACTAAAACACAAAAAATCTGACGTCTTCATTCGAGTGTTGACTTGAAAACAGCTTTTTGATAAAATTTAAGAACAAACCTGTCCTAATTTTAATAACAAGTTGGAATACATTAAAGACTATTTCACTAATTTGGATAAATTGTCAAAGAAGCAAATTGGTGAAATCAATCGTAGATTTTTCAACTTTAGAGCAAGCCTCAAAAATAGATGGAAAGGCCACCTCGCCTGGGCCGATCAACAAAAAAAAAATCGAAAATTCCAGTAAAAGGTCTAGGAAAGTCGCAGGAAGACTAAAGAATTGCGCTAGTTGGTCCTCAAAAAATTATCTTTTATCTTTCTTCTAGAAGCAATATAACTTATGAAACCAATCACTTTCGATAACATTGAAGGAGACTTAGCAGGAGAAGAATGGGTAGCAAATATCTGAATTGCAAAATTAAAAAAAAAACTTCGGCAGGTTTATTTTATTTCTAATTCAAATGTAAAACTAGTTGTATTTTGCTATTATTAATAAATAAATAATATTTTAAAACTATTTTCGCGATTTGTTTTTTTTTGTTTTATTAAACTGAACGATCAGCAATAGGACAACCAAATAAATAAGATTTTATTTTCATACGAATGAGGCCTCTGTTATGGACAGAGGCTTAAAAACAATCAGAAACATTTTTTACCAATATATGACGTATTACAAAGTTATCAAGAACACAAATAATTTTGGCCAGCTAGAATGATAAAATACCATTCCGTGCGTGCCGTGCGGTAACTAGAGTTACACGCACTGTTTTTAGTGCGGTAACTACCACTTTACCGCACTAGTTCTGGTTCAGTATTTGTTTTTTTTATAATTTTAGAAAATTTTAATAAAATATTAGATTTGTAAGTACAACAACTTTTTATTAAAAATAAAACAGGATAAAAATTAAAAATTTATCTCAAAATTTATCGATGCAAAAGCTATCAAAGCTAAAACTTTTTAGTCATATTTGAATCACTAACGCTCCCAATGTTAATTACTGGCGACTTCATGAAATTACTTTTTGGTTTTATATTATAAAAATTATTTTTTTTGTCGTAGCGAACACTAGACTTCTGCGTCAATAAAGAGTGACCGTAAAAACGGCATATTTTAGCCTATTTTCTTATTTTTGTCAGAGACCTTAAAAAATCCAAAAAATATTTTGCATATTTTAAATTATCGGTAATGAAAAATTAAGATGGGCATGTTTTTTTCGAAAAATGTCTAAAATAACCCCTAATTAAGGGTTGATATGATGTCGCAAAACTGAAATATATGAATAATATCAATACGAATAAAAGTTTTTTATAAAATAAAAACAAATTATTTATATATTAATGAGGGCCTTATATAGTTGAAAGTTTACCCTTAACTCGCTAAGGGGGTTAAATCATCCCTTAAATATAGAAAAACCGAAAAATTACTGGAATCTAGGAAAAACTACTAGGATATTGTAAATTATTAGAAATTTAAATCGTGTACCTTCCACTTGTATTCATTTAAGGAAACCAACCCTATAACGAGGAGGTGAGCTACCCCCGAACGTAATACCATACGAAAATATCATCGCAATATAAGAAAACTGTCGGATATTTTATAATAGATCTTACTTTTCTCATCAGAAAGATTAGGCTTACTTTATTTAATCATTTCAAACTTTTTTTTTTATAAAAGTCAACCCGCTTAGGGAGTGAAGTCATCCGCTAAATATACAAAAAAATTAAAAATTAATTGAAAAATCCAGGAAAAACTACTAATATATTTTAAATTATTAAAAATTTTAATTGAGTACTTCTTACCAGTATCTATATAAAAAAAAACACCCCTATAACTAAGGAGTGAACTACCCCCGAATGTGATACCATACGAAAATATCATAGCAATATAAGAAAACTTGAATATTTTATAATAGATCTTAGCTTTCTGTCCGGATAGATTAAGCCGACTTGATCTAATAATTCCAAAGTTGGTTTTTAGTAAAAAAAGTTTAAAATAATTAGATCAAGTCAGCTTAATCTATCTGAACAAAAAGCTAAGATCTATTATAAAATATTCGAGTTTTCTTATTTTGCTATGATATTTTCGTATGTTATCACGTTCGGGGGTAGTTCACCCTTCGTTTCAGGGGTGGTTTTCTTATAGACACTGGTAAGCAGTACAGGATTTGAATTTTTAATTATTTAGAATATCTTAATAGTTTTTTTTTAACTTTTTAAGTAATTTTTTATTTTTTTCATATTTCGGGGATAATTTCACCACCTATATACGCCAGTAACTGAAGACCTGAAAGTACCCACAGCTGTAAATAAATCTGTACAGTTTTCATTCGTGGCGCAATTCTTAGGTCTGATGGTTCAATTCTTAGGTCTTCGCGGATGCTTTCGAGCGAGGAAAAGTTTATCACGATTCCGAAGTGGGAACCCGCTGAAAATGGCCCCCTTAAGTCCCAAAAAGAGGTTTCCCACGAATATCTGCCAAATTATGCGAATTAGAGAATTTTTGTTTTGACCAAAAATGAAGATCACCTCGAAATGTACAAAAATGGTCCTACCATTTTTTTTTCGCAAAACCAATATTTTTTGCAACGGCCGTCAAAAAATCCATAACATTCCTCACTGGATAGATCTGGTAGTAGTAGTTTCTTACTAAAAAATGTAGATGGGCAAAACATTTTTTTATCAAAACGCAAGAAAGATGGTGAAGGAAATTTTCTGGGATCATTGGACACTTCCTAAGGTCTTATTATAAAAAAGAATTGTTAAAAACAAACCATTTTTTCAAAAAATATAAAAAAATAATGAAATACTCTCAACATATTGTGAAAAAAACTTTGACTGCTTTTTTTAATACAGGGTGGCCGTCCATATTTTGACCCATTTTGATCGCGAATAACTTTTGAACAAATAAAGATATCAAGATGCGGTTTTCGCAAATATACTTATATTTCTTTAAAGTTTATTCTCGTATCTTTACCATTTTTATGTGACATTCCATTAGCTCAAAAACAAAATGGCCGATTTTCCGATATAGGACAACTTTGTTATTTTAAATGGAACACCCTGTATATGTTTCAATATTTTTAAAATTTAATCTTTCCCCTTTAAAAAAATGTAACACAAGCTATGGTTATCTTAAAAAATAACGCATTTATTGACCTCCAAAGAATTGACTGTATGTCGAATAGGAATATTATTTTAAAGGATTTTGAAAAGTCGCCTGTGGAAACAAAGTTATACGTTTCCATAACAGCAACAAGCCTCATTGTCAGCCATTGTTGGTCATTTTTGACAAGTTATTTTAATTAGGAAGCGCAAAATGTTCTTGTTAAGCGAAAAAGGAAAATGTGTTATTATGTTTGCCGAAACCAAATCAGTAAAAGAAACCCAGCGAAGATTTAGAAACAAGTTTAATAACCCACAAAAAATTTAATTAAAATCTGGTACAGAAAATTCTGGAGTACAGGGTCTTTAGCCCGTAAAAAGAAATTAGTAAACAATGAGAATTTGCTAAATAAAACGTTACAAATTCTGGAGATAACTCAGGAAGATCCAACATTGCCAACAAGAAAAATCTCAAGTTCAGTCCATATTCCTAAAACTACAGTACAAGAAATCATGAAAAAAGAACTTAAATTAAAGCCATACAAAATTCAAATGTTACAAGAAATAAAAGAAACTGATTTTCCACAAAGGGTGGAATTTTGCCAGAGAATTCAAAATTTAGTAAGGAACAATATACATTTTTTGGATAGACTAATAATGTCAGACGAAGCCAAATTTCACCTCAATGGAAAAGTAAATAAGCATAACTGCAGGTTTTGGGCAACAGAAAATCCTCGACAATATAACGAACACGTTAGAGATTCGCCAAAAGTCACAGTCTGGTGTGGTATGTCAAAGCAAAAATTTATGGGCCATTTTTTTGTCATGAACCAACTGTAACCTCTTGGACTTACGTTGATATGCTGGAAATATTTTTTTATCCCCAATTGCAAGAAGAAAATCTATTGAATTTCGTCTATTTTCAACAAGATGGGGCTACACCACATTATGCTAACATTACCAAGGATTCACTGACCAACGTTTTTGGAAACCGGTGGATTGGAAGAGGAGGCCTATTTCCTGGCCACCTCGTTCACCAGATTTGACTGTTCCAGATTTTTTTCTGTGGGGATATGTGAAAGAGAGGTGTTGTAGTCCACTTCCCAAAATTTAGAGCAATTAAAAATTAATATCCGAAACATAATAGAAAATATTCCTGAAGAATTTTTAGTCAATAGTTTTAATAAGTTTTTTTCGAATTTAAATAAGTGCGTCGAAGTCGGCGGAAGGCATTTTCAACATTTACAGTAGTTTTTTAAAAAGTAATGTAACCTTATTGTAACTATTATTTTGTGAATAACCTAAACCTTTGGCGATCCTTTTTTTTTGTAACATATGAAGCAAATTTTAATTGTTAAATAATATTGTTGGTCGACATGCAGTCAATTTTTCGAAGGTCAATAAATACGTTGTTTTTTGAGATAACCATAGCTTGTGTTACATTTTTTTAAAGGGAAAGATTAAATTTTGAAAATATAGAAACATATACAGGGTGTTCCATTTAAAATAACATAGTTGTCCTATAATGAAAAATCGGCCATTTTGTTTTTGAGCTAATGGAATGTCACAATAAAATCGTGAAGGTACGAGAATAAACTTTAAAAAAATATAAGTGCATCTGCAAAAACCGCATCTTGATACCTTTATTTGTTCCAAAGTTATTCTCGATTAAAATGGGTCAAAATATGGCCGGCCACCCTGTATTTTAGAAAAATCAAAATGGACCCAAACTCATATGCAATGATAGGTACGGGTTTTCCCATTTCGATGAACTTTAAATGATTAAAAAATGTACATTATTGCCCGAGTTATGGAAAAATTCCTTTGCTCGCTTATAAGTGAATCCATGAAGACAGCGGCATTCTAGCGGTAGAGCGGCAGCCAAAATGAGGGGATTTTTGGGTCCTGTTATCTCGAAAACTATCGATTTTTCGAAAAAAATTATTAAGACCATTTTTGTAGATTACGAGGCGATCTTCATTTTTTGTCCAAACAAAAATTTTCCAATTTGCATATTTTGGCAGATATTAGCGGGAAACCCATTTTTCGGGCCTTGAGGGGCCATTTTCAGCTCTTTTCCACCTGTTAATGTTGATAAACTTTTTTTCGCTCGAAAGTATCCCCGAACACCTAAGAATTGCGCCACAAGGGAAAACTGTACAGATTTATTTACTGCTTTGTCCCTTTATTTACTGGACTAATAAGGGTTAATTAAAAAAAAAGTTCCGAATAATTAGGACAAGTAAGCGTAATCTTTTTGATCAAAAAAGTAAGAACTATTATAAAATAATTAAAAGTTTTTTTTTATATTGCTATTACAGAGGTGGTTTTCTTATAGATACTGGTGGAAAGTACACGATATAAATTTCCAATAATTTAGAATACGTTATTATTTTTTCTAGATTTTTCAAGTAATTTTTAATTTTTTTCATCTTTCGAGGATGATTTCACCACCTATGAGAATTGATTTTTAAATTAAAAAAAAAAAAAAAATTAGGACAAATAAGCGTAATCTTTCTGATCAAAAAAGTATGAACTATTATAAAATTTTCAACATTTTTTTTTATATCGCTATGATATTTTCGTATGTTATCACGTTTGGGGGTTCACTTCTTCGTCACAGGGGTGGTTTTCTTATAGATACTGGTGGAAAGTACACGATTTTTTTCCAATAATTAAGAATACCTTAGTAGTTTTTTCTAGATTTTTCAAGTAATTTTTGATTTTTTTCATGTTAAGGGGATGATTAGCAAGTTATTAATATAAAAAGAAATTATTTTTCATTTAAAACATTTTATTTTATATAAAAAATACAAAAATAATCGCTTTTTTTACTATTATTATTATTTATATATTTCAGTTTTGCGTCATACGCCATACCCCTAATTAGAGGCAATTTTCGATATTTTTCGTAAAATTAAAAAATATGCTTATCTTCATTTTTTATTACCAATAATTTGACATATGCAGAATATTTTAATTTTTTTTTTAAGGTCTCTTGCAAAAGTCAGAAAAAAGGCTAACTTTGCGGTTACTCTTTGCCGTAGCGGCTTTCACTAACTTGGAAACTTCCAATTAAGAATCTTAGGTTCTGTCAGTATCATTATTTTAATTTTATTTATATAGTAAATTTATTTCCTGATTACCCGAAATACGTATTGGTCTTTAGCATTTTATTTCCAGCAACAAATTTAATTCGCTCTAATATTTTCTGTACATTTTCCCTTTCTGACAATTCTATTACCTGCCGTTCGAGCTGCTTTCTCTTCGGTTTGGCATACGGGCCAAATTCACCACATTACTCAAGGCTATTTGTGATTTGGCCATAATATTGCCTTAAATATATGGCTTTCGGAAATTTTGTGGAAATTTGCATGTCGATCGGATATTTTATGATGTTTATATTGTTTTGCTTAATATTAAGAAATATTTTCATAGCATAAAAACAGTGAACGCTAACTGAATATAAAAACATATTTTTTTATTATTTTAATATACATTTTTTTAGTTACGAGCCTCATATAAAATATTCTAAATAAAACACAATATTTGCTTTTTTTTTATTCTATGAATATTTATTTTATATTTAAAAAAATATATATATGTTTCGATATATTATAATGAGTTAATGTAAACCATATTTTTTTCTTTTCTCTTACCGTCGTGCATTTTTTTATTGGAAGTAAAAATAATGGGATTGTTTATTTTTTTACACGAACTAGATATTTTTGCGACAGTTATAAGGTTGCCAAATATTATAAAATATTGTACTTCAAAAACTAAACTTAGAAAAAATTTAGTTCCACTTATTAATATACATTTTTCATTAAAATAAATAAAAAGTTAATAGAAAGTTATTTTATTTTGTATTCAAATAATTTTACAATTAAATTAATATTATATGAAAGACCCTATTTCCGCACTACAAAAATTATATTTTTTAGTTTCCCTTTATCTGCCGTAACGAAATTCTATTTATACTATTTATTATGATTAACATTTATAACCAGAATATTATTCTGACATTTAACTCATTTATTGTTGTTCGATTTTAAGTCCAGTAAACGAGGGGACAATTTTCTGTACAATTTTCTTTTGTGGCGCAATTCTGGGGTCTTCGGGAATGCTTTTAAGCAAAAAAATAAAGTTTATTAACATTAACAGATGGGAAAGAGCTGAAAATGGCCCCTCAAAACCCGAAAAATGGATATCCTGCTAATATCTGCCAAAATATGCGAATTGGAAAATTTTTGTTTAGATATAAAATAAAGACCGCCTTATAATCTACAAAAATGATTTATATATATTTTTTTCGAAGAATCGATAGTTTTCGAGATAACGGAAACCAAAAGGACCGTTATCTCTCTGCCGCTCTACCGCTAAAAGGCCGCTATCTTCATCGATTCACTTATAAGCGGGCGGACAAATTATTGTTCCATTACTCGGGCAATAATGTACATTTTTTAATCATTTAAAGTTCATCGGAATGGGAAAACACGTACCTATCATTGCATATGGGTTTGGGTCCATTCTGATTTTTTTTAAATAATAAAAAAAGCGGTCGAAGTTTTTTTTTTCACAATATTTTGAGAGTATCTCATTAGTTTATTGATATTTAAAAAAAATGGTTTGTTATTAACATTTCCTTTTTATAATGAGACCTTAGCAAGTGTTCAATGATTCCAGAAAATTTCCTTCACCAGCTTTCTTGCGTTTTGTTCATCTGCATTTTTAGCCGTTTTCGGAGTTTTAGAAAATCTGTAGAATTAACGGAATGTTATGGATTTTTCGACGGCCGTTTTTGCGAAAGATATTGGTGTTGCGAAAAAAATTGTGGGGACAATTTTTGTAGATTTCGAGGTGATCTTCATTTTTTGTCTTAATAAAAATTCTCTAATTAGCATATTTTGGCAGATATTTGCGGAAAACTCATTTTTGGAACTTTGGGGGGCCATGTTCAGCGGGTTCCCAAGTCGGAATTGTGATAAACTATTTCTCGCTTAAAAGCATCCGCGAAGACCTAAGAATTGTAAAAACTGTACCGATTTATTTACAGCTTTGGGTACTTTCCGGTCTTCAGTTACTTGACTATATAGTAATAAACATAATCTCACCTAAAACATTGCTGTACAATAAAGGTCAAGTTCCTATTCAAAAATCTCGGCCCCTTAAAGTACTGATACCTAAAATTAGACCAAGTTTTTTTTGACTTGGCAAGTTTTTAACCGATCTGATTATAAAAATTAATTTTCTTTTTTCAATAAAACATACAATTTTTTTAATAATACCGACAGATCAGTAAAAACATGCCCAATAAAAAAAAAAAAAATGGTCTAATTTTAGATCTCATATTTAGGAAGCCGAAAATTTTGGATAGGACTTGGCCCTTATTTTACATATGTGTTTTTGATTTTAAAAAAATTCTAAATGTAATGAATGGAAAAATGAATAAAAATAAGTGATAATTCCTCTTAAGGTGGCGACTGACTTGTAACCGAACGTTATAATGTAATGCTCGCTACGAGCATTACATTACAGCAACCCGTTCAGTTCATTACCATATCGTAGCAAATATTCGCGTTTGAATGCTCGGTTTGGTGATCCACCATTCGTCTTCAATGTGTCGTCGAAAATGTCAGACATGAAGGTCGCGTTTGCATTTCTGCTAGTACGCTATTGTTATTTAAAGACGAAAAAAGAAAAAGCGTTTGGGTAACGAATTTGTACAGAAGCAGACAACAAAACGGTGAAGAGTCTTTATTAAGCACTCTCAAAAATCAAGAATTCACAGGCCAATACCAAAACTTCATTCAAATGAGTGCAACAGATTTTAAACTCCTGGTTAATTTGATCGGGTAAAAAGTGGCCAAAGCAGACACTTCTTTTAAAAAGGCGATAACAGTGACAGAAAGTTCCGCTGCTTTTTTCATTTTAGCTAACTTTGTTCTAAGCGACTCCAGTAGGCTGTTAATTTTTTTTTACATTCTTCTACATCTATCCCCATTTTATCCGCCAGTTCCTTCCATGCGTCATTTTTTTTAAATTTGTTAAAATTAATCCTTATGACGGGGATCCCAAAGATTTGCATTTTCTCTATATTTGTCAATAAAAAGCAGGGTTTTCTCACGATCCCACTGCATCCTGATTCACACAAAATGCAAAACCTCAGAAAATAAATTTAATTTAAATAATAAAATAGGAAAAACCCACGACTTTCCATACGCATGAACAAACTGATTCACTGATTGACTAGCTCCGAACACTTCAAAGGCATAGGCCTTTTCATCATGTGACAAGCGCAAGCGCAGTCGCCATGTTGAAATGGCGGCAATTCAAAAGTTTCGTACTGTTTTGATCGACAATGGCTGGGAATGCAGTATTATCTCCCAATTAAATCATTTACTGGAAAAAATCGTTGATGGTGCTTCACTGATTTATAATTCAGTTGAAGCCCATAATTGTACGCAATTAAAAAGGTAGCTTAAATGTCATGGACGTCTTTAAAAAGGAAAAAGAAGTGAGCTGATTGAGAGTTTAGGCATCATTACTTCTTTACTATACAAAAAGTATCTATAATTTTATTCTAATTAGGCCTACCACATATGAACAATTGTTATATTGATTAAATTGTATTGTATTTAAATGATTTATAGCGTGTATCACTCTTACATACTCCATAACAACACCGCTTCTTCGTTCCTTTTCGTACTGATATCATTATAATAATCGATTTAAAAAACCTATTTGCTAATTAAGGCACTTTTTTCTTTATTTTCGTATTTCTTTTCTTCAATAACTATACTTTCTTTAGTATTTTTTTATTTTAATTATGTGTTTACAGGCCCTATTACATGCTTGTTTACAAAAAACAGTACGAAAAAAATGGAGGATACTGACGCATGCGCACAAAAAAATTGTGATGAAAAGGCCTATTGGCGAAAAACCGATAACCCGATGGAGCAGTGGCAAGCGCGAGCAGCTCGCCGCGAACGGCGCAGTTTTCTGTATTCACTGCGTGAATGTTCGATGTGTAACAACATTACAACGTTTAGTTACAAGTCAGTCGCCGCCTTTAGAATATAAGTGTTTAACAGTTTTATTTATATAGTAGTCAAGTTCCTAGTCGAGGAAACGTGACACAAAAATAGGCCTTACGAGGGATTTTTTTGTGCAGTAAGATGGATTTAAATGCGGTTTTTTGCATTCGATTCGTATAAACGTCTAAAAACTTTGTGAACAAATTTAATTAATGGGAAATGAAAAACTGAGCTTGTGCATTTAAAAAATGCATTTTTGAAATGCATTTAAAAGTTTGCAATTACAAAAAAATTATAAATAGGTAAATAATGATGAAAATGAGCCCGAATTTGTTACTCAGAAGGTTTTCGAGGTCGCTGAACACAAATATGACATTGCAAAGGCCTACGGAGTACCTGGTGCGCGTTAAGAATGGTGTAAACGTCGTCTTCTGGAGTTTTACGACAATTCCTCTTAATTTCAGCCCAATTTTGTTACTCGGGGGTTTTCGAGGTCGCTGAACACGAATATGATATTGACAAGGGTCTGCGGAGTATTTGGTGCGCGCTAAGGATGGTGTTAATGTCAATAAATTGTTGACACTGATAATTTCGTAAATTTACTAATTCTTTTCATCATTCCGTAATTTCTTTGTTTTCTTTTTTTAAACACTTATATGTGTTTAAAATGATACGTTGGCACTGTACATGTAAGTCTTTGTTCTTAACTTCTGGACTACTTTTGAGAAAACTTGATTCAGGGTCAATATTTTTCTTGTATTTAATAGCAATTAATATTAAAGATACCTTGAAGATCATATTCTGGTACCAGGTACTAGAATACGACGTTTACACCATTCTTAGCGCTCATCAGGTACTCCGCAGGCTCTTGCCAATATCATATTCGTGTTCAGCGACCTCGAAAACCCCCGAGTAACAAAATTGGGCTTCTGTTAGGAGGATTTATCGTAAAACTACAGAAGATGACGTTTACATCATCCTTAACGCGCACCAGGTACTCCGTAGGCCTTTGCCAACGCCATATTTGTTCAGCGACCTCAAAAACCTCCCGAGTAAAAAATTCTAGCTCATTTCCATCATTATTTACCTAGTTATAAATGTTTTATAATTGCAAACCTTAAAATTCATTTCGAAAATGCATTTTTCTAATGCACAAATGTAGTTTTTCATTTCCCATTAAATAAATTTGTTCACAAAGTTTACGAATACGAATAAAATGCAAAAAACCGTATTCAAATCCATCTCGTGCAGTATTTCGTTTCCTCGACTATCCGTAATCCGGAATTTAAAGTAATTTTTATTAAGTAGAATGGGGTTTTTTTGGCCTTACAGGTAAAATGTTGCAATTTTCTTTGTTTAGTTAGAGCTATTTGTGTATTAAGAGTGAAAAGTGATACATTGCCGCTTCGAGCGAGAAGTTTGAAGTGCGACGCGCAGCGGAGCGCGGCTATCTTTCGAGAGCGGCAATCTCACTTTGCACTCGAATTACACACAATTTTTTTCCTACAACCTCAGATTTTATTAAAATATTAGGTAAACATTATTAATTATTGATAACCTTAAATATGACAGTTCAGATTTTAGAACGTGCGAGCATCATTTTGCGCTACACATGTGTGTTATTGTTATGGTTTCCATAGTAACTCAGCGAGCGTTTTGGTAACTTTGCCGCTCGGCGAGCGACAAAGTTAGAAAACGCTCGCTTCGGAAAAGTGCAACTTTGCGCTTTCTTTTTGAAGCGCAAACATGGTACTTTTCGCTTGGTTGTAGAAAAATAAAATTTTGCCTGCATTTAAGTTTTAATAAACTGACCTCAGAATCCTCGTTCACATTCTGCAACTTGGGTCCCCATTGTATGAGCCTATCTTGTGTAGGTGTCCTCAAAAGGTTATCTCCTTGTTAGCAACCCTACTGCTTGCGAAGTCTTTTTCTACTTTTTAGTTGTTCTCCTTTGTTCTTTTGGTTGGGCCCAGTGCTTTTTTTTAACAGAGCCCCTAGGCCACATAATTTTTTTGGGCCTCCCCATTACATTTAGAAAAAATATAATACCTATGTATATACATATATTTTTGTGGATACTAGATATTTTATAATTTGTTTGTGGTTATAGGCAACGTCGGAACGCATTAATAAATAATAGTCCAGGCAGTAACATTTCACCTTCAATTTTTATATTTTTCAGTTTATCTGAAATTTTTGACAGATGATAGATGGATGGTCGAAAAGCAAAATCTATACGGTGATGTGCCAACCACCCTGGGGTGGATGCCACCCCTTCTCGGGGGTGGGCAATTTTTTACCCAAAATACCCGCGAAATCGATAGATGAGCAAATTTGAGGTAAAATGCCAAGTTTTTTCCAGATCAATAGTTCTTGAATTATTCGCAATTGAAAATTGCGATTTCGTTAAAAAAACCTATTTTTCAATTTTTTTACCATAACTCTGAAAATTATCATTTTATCAAAAAAAGTGTAATAAACAAAAATGAAGATTTTAAAGTTCTACCTAAGGCAAGTTATAGCTGCTTGAAGATCTTTCATGTTACGTGATTAAGTCTTAACCTTAAATAACGGGAAAAGGGTACATTTTTCAACAAAAAGTCATAGAATATTTTTTTAAGGGGCAAAAAAGACCTTTAAAATAAGTACCGATTAAAGTCTTTTTGTCTGAAATTTCAGTGAAATATGGTGTAAAATAGTTAAAAACTAAAAAAAAAAAACGCAATAAAACCAATGTCATTTCATTCAAAATCAAATTAAACTTATTCCTTGCACCAATTAATTTATTTGTATATTTTTATGACATCTAAAAGTTTTACTGATTAGAGCTGCACAGTTTTTTGTGATTTTTCCCAAAAAATTTTCTTTTTTTCATTTTAACTCCAAAACCATAAGAATACGAAAAAACTTAACGGTTATTAGAAAAATGTAGCATTTTTTATGATAATTATTTTTCCTTTTTAATGTTATTTTGTGGCTTAAAACTCACGGAGTTATAACCGATTTAGACTTTCACTATAGTGCGAGGACTGCTTTTCCGCAGCCCTTTGACCCTTTCCCATAAAATATGAAGAGTCTTAAAGCCTTTCTAACATGCAAGGCTTGAAGCCCTGAATATTACCTTTAAAATTATTTTTGTAGGACGTGATAGCTTCAAAATTAACAGAGTTACACAAAAAATAAAAATTTTTTTTTTTTAGTCAATTTTTTAAAAGTAAAAAAGTTTCAAATTTTGGCGCACTGATTTATTCTGTTGACATTGGGTGTCTGTAGGTACATTTGAGACAAGGTACATTTGGCAAAGGGTGGTTCTTAAGGGTTGGCAGGGTTTTGGACAATTAAAATTACTTCGTGTTTAGAGAATTAACTTTGAACCAACAAAATATAAAATTAAAACATCAGTAGTAATTTAAAAATTTTTTTTTATTTTTGTAAATTTGGGGGGTTCTTAAAGGGTTGCTAGGTGTAGACAATAAAAAATTATTTTAAATAGAATATTAAACTGTTATACTAAAATTACGTAAAATCTAAAAATTGGCAGTTATCAGATATTTTTTAATTTTCATTTTTTGAAAATGGAAGTTTTTAGGGGCTGAAAATTTGGGAACTAATAATTTTTTTAAAATGCTATTAATTTTTTCCATTTAAAAATTTTCAATTGTAATGTTACAAAACGTTAAAAGATTTTTTTCTATATTATTTTCACCCAAAGGGTATTTTTAAAAAATTCTTAGGGGTTTATATTTCAAAATTTTAAGGGTGGTTTCACCCCTTAAAAACAATTTGCACACTTTGCAAACATTGTTTTGACATGGAGGGTAAGATAAGCTTAATTCCAAATTTTCAAGAAAATCGGTGCATATATAAAAATTCGGAGGTATGACCCCTATTTTGAGCTTGACTGCCTGAACTATAAAACAAAAGGAAAAACAAAATTATATTTTTATAAATTTAAACTGATTATAATTTATTCTCTATTGCTATTAAAGTTATGCTATTGAATAACTGCACAATATTATTTAAAGATTAATAGCTAAAAAATAATAATTAGATATAAATAATATATGAAATTTTGTTTCTTGTCATAAAAATATATGGCAATTTTCGGGCCCCTCAGACTACGGCCTAATGGGCCTAGTGGAAAAAAAGGCACTGGTTGGGCCCCTTATAAAGCCCTTTCCATGTCTTATTCTACCGAAGGTTCTCCCAGTATTCCTTGTGTTTGTTTCGGATTCATTCCCTGGTTTGCCCTCGTGCTCATGTGGATGACCAATGTCTCGCTAGCTTATCGGCTTTTTTCGTTGCCATCTATTCCTGAATGTCCTGGTACCCACAGGAGAGTTACCCTGTTGGGTTCTCCTAGGATTTCCAGTTCTTTTTGGCATTCCCATGTCAGCCTGGATTACCTTAGGGTTTACTAGTGCCTCTGGTGACGCCTGGCTGTCTTTTAAATATGCATATCCGCTTGTTTTTATAAGCCTCCCTGTTATTTTGTTTCGCACAGTGCAGTAAAGCATGTTTGGAAAAAGAACTCAGATGTTTGTTTCCAGGAAATGGAAAATTTCAATTCCTCATTTCACTATTTACGCCCGCTCCACTTCCCTTTCGGTTTTGAAACCATCCGTATACCAGACGTTGTCTGCAACCGTGCCGGGAGATCGAGTTGCTGCCACTTACTTCTTGCATACCATATTTCAAGTTTTCAAAATCGAATATCTCAAAAACCTCTTAACACAACTTTCCTAGTTTTTTCATATTTAATTAGAATACTAATGTAAATTTATGTAATGTTTGTAAAACGATAACAAAGTTATGATAGTAGGAAAACACAGTAAAACTTTTTGTGTAATATACACACTCCCTGTGTCAGGCCAAAAACTGGCCTTATATAAGAAAGCTAAAGAAAAGCATGAACCATAAAATTATATACAGAAGTTTTTTAAATTTGCATGTTTCTTTTTTTTACTCGTATTTAAAAGTCTTTAATTCTTCTAATTCATGAAGCATTTACAAATAAAATTGAACTAAATGCCCATTTAAATTCGACAATTAAATTTATAAAAGGTGTCCATTAGGAATTTAAACGAGATTTTAAGTTTCTTAATTTTGTATGAAAAGTTAATGAATTACTCTTTAAAATGTCAGCAATTTTAAGAACTTTCGGTTTAAATAGGGATCTTAAGTCAATTTTCCTCGAAAATAAAACTACAGAAAATCCTGGGAGAATAAGTAAAAGAATAAATTTGCAGTTTAGTACGTCTAGCAGTCTTTTAGATGAGAAAATAGCGTAAAAAATATTTTTTGAAAATTAAGTTTTTATTATACTTATTATATACATTATTAAATATACGTAAAAAGAGGTCTTTTGTTTAAATTTTATTTGCTTAAAGACCTATTTAACAATAAAAAATATTGTGTAGGATAGGATTCAAAAATATTGAAAAAGCTCACCTTGTGTATGTGTGTTTGTGTATACATACACACACACCTACACACACATACAATATGGGACGATCCTTATTAACCGCATCAGAGGTACAACCAAAATTAAAAGCAACCGAAAAAATCAAACAGGGGTTTATTTTAGAGCTTAGAAGGTCTATTTTTAAATGCCGAGTGCGCCTTTGAAAAATCTGTTATGGCAGCTCCAACATGGCAGCCGATAGCCGGAAAAAATCGAGTCTCCAGCAAAAAAAGCTTAAAAAAATAAACTCTTGTCCCATAAGGCCGTTTTTTGCCTTAAATTGTAGCTGATGAATGCTCCTAAAAATCTGGTGTGGTAGGTTGAAAAAATCTAACATGGCGGATTCAATATGATGGTCAAATATCCAGTATTGTGGCTGAATTTTTAAAAATTAGCCGATTTGTACCAAATTTAGTATTTGTGGGTTTTCGGGGACGCTAATCACGAATCCGAGGTTACATTTGCAAAACTTAAGATGGTGGATGCAATATGGAGGACGTATTTTTTAAAAATAAACCAATTTGTTCCCTATTTGGTATATAGTCGAGGCAATGAAGCACTCAACCTCGGAATTTTTTATACTAAGACGGATCGAAATGCGGTTTTTTGCATTTGCTTCCAAAAATTTTTGTAAAAAATGTACTTACTTTGTGACTTATACAAACCGCAAATTGCATTGCTGCTTTTGGAAGATTTAATAACTTTGTAAATAAGAGTCAGAACTGGCCCAAATCCATTTCCCGGAGGTTTTCGAGGTCACTGATTACGATTATGATGTTCAAATTAACCCACAGCCGACCTGGAGTTTAGGAACGCCGATGAACGTTATCTTCGTGGGACTCTCCCAAAATTTACGCAAGGAACGAGAGAAACTCGAAGCCCGGGGCTTTTTGGGTCGCTGAATCCAAATATGGCATCGGCGAACACCCCCTGGACACCTGGTGTGCAGAAACCTGGAGGTGAAGGTCATCTCCGAGAGTTTTCCTGACAAAAACAACCCGAAAATCATTGTGGGGGCGTTTTTTGGGGCGCTGAATCCAAATTTTACGCTGAACCCCTGTTGCACCGGAGCCTGGACGCAGACCTCATCTCCGAGGGTTTTCCTGACATAATCAAAAAAGACGAATCGAAAATCGATATGGGGGTTTTAAGTTATATAAAAAAATTTTAAACGCCAATTACATTGCTTTGCAGTATTGACGTCAGTCTCAACATCGGTTTGATTGCCATTTATGGGAATGACATCGATGTCAACATAAAGGTTCTGGTGCACCAGGTGTTGGGAGGGTCGTTTTTGACGTAAAATTTGAATTTAGCGCCCCAAAAAAACCCCATAACGATTCTGGGTTCGTCTTCTTCGATTGTTTAAAGGAAACCCTCGGAGATGACGTTCAGGCCAAGGTTTCGGTGCACCAGGTGTCCAGGGTGAAATTTGGATTCAGCGCCCCAAAAACCTCCATTACAATTTTCGGTTTGTCTTTGGCGGTCGTATCTGGAAAACCCTCGAAGACGACGTTCAGGCCCAGGTTTCGGTGCACTAGGTGTTTAGGGGGTCGTTTTTAAGCGTGAAATTTGGATTCAGCTCCCCCAAAAATGCCCCCACAATGATTTTCGGGTTGTTTTTGGCAATCTTGTCAGAAAAACTCTCGAAGAGAACCTCCACGTCCAGGTTCTGGCGCACCAGGTGTCCGGGGGGTGTTCGCTGATGCCATATTTGGATTCAACGACCCAAAAAAAACCCCGGGCGTCGAGTTTCTCTCCTTTCCCCCGTAAATTTTGGCAGAGTCCGACGAAGGTGACGTTCATCGGCGTTCCTGAGCTCTGGGTCTGCTGTAGATCAATTTAAATATCATAATCGTGATCAGCCACCTCAAAAACCCCTGGAAACCTGATTTGGGCCAGTTCTAACTCTTATTTACAAAGTTATTAAATCTTTCAAAAGCCGTCTTAAAAAATGCATTTTTTGAATGTTTTTTTGGCTGCAGCAATGTGATTTGCGGTTTGTATAAGTCACAAAGTGGGTACATTTTCTACAAAAAAAAAATTTAGAAGCGAATGCAAAAATCACATTTCAATCCGTTTTAGTACAAAAAAATCCGAACTTTTGAACTTTTTAGTGCTTCATTGCCTTGACTAATACGGAGTTTTGGGGGTCACCAATTAGAAATCCAAAATTTAATTTTCAAAACACATGATGGCGGATTAACGTTAATTTTACCATAGTCTGAGCTTTCTTAGCACCGCTTAATCGTCTTGCATATCCTTAGTCAAGACCGCTTCACGATTTGGTGCTCCTACAGTATCTTGCTGTGTCTAAATCTCTTTGTCGTCCACCATACGTGGCAAATGTATCTATTTGTGAAAACTGTCCAGCAAAGGTCGTGATTTTTAGTCACTATGTTACTGAATTCTTGTTTTTCACGTGTATCCGGTGGTATTTCTTCTGATTCTGAAAGTACAGGTACGGTGGCTTCTAAAGCTTTTTGCTACTTCTTAATTTTTTCTTGTAGCTACATCTCTAGCTTCTTGTAGCTACACCGCGAATCTGTCACTTTTTTTCTCATTTATAATCCTTTGGATCTCTGGCTGTGAAACTTGCACCATATGTCACACTTCTTCTACTTCTGGACGTACGGGAAGGGTCTAGGACAACTCGGCGCTAGGAAAAGTTTACTGTTCGTACTTTAAGTGATTTATCATGTCTAAAATATAATTGGGGAAGATAAAAAAAGCCGCTTTAACAAACCAGAACCAACCATGACCGACCAGAACTGAGGGCTTTTAAATTTGTCTAAATTATCCCTACGTAGAAGTTATTAATAACATTTTAATAATTTTTAATATGGTATTTATCACGTCTGAAATATATTTGGGAAAAATAAAAACCCGCTTTAACTAACCAGAACTAACCATGGCCGACCAAAAGTGAGGGCTTTTAAATTTGTCTAAAAGAACGGATCAAAGCAAAAATGATCATTAACAATAAATTGCTTTTCCTAGAAGATAAAACAGGTGCCTAATTAAAACTGCATTGGTGTTCTCTAAACGCGTAATATTTATTGCCTTTATTGTTACAACAAAAATTACCGACAATTATTAAATCTTTGTAGTCCTATGGCGCCAAGTTTTTCGGCGTCGAGTTTTCCCCATCCCTACGGGAAAAGGGACTTCTTCCCCATATGTGGCCGTGTTTTCTGAGGGGCACTAAAAACGGGAACAGGAACGGCTCCTCCACCATATATGGTAATGTCTTTTTGATAATAAAGAAATGCAAGAATAATATTAACTCAACTTTTAATACAATATTTGCATTTGTTTTAGTTCTCCTTTACCTCTCTCGTACTGTCATAATAAAAGCTTTTTATTTCTTTAGGTTTCTCATAGTAAAATCGGAAAGTCCTTTGGTAATTTAAATATTTACTCACACTGGTTTTTAACAATGAGGACATTTTTTTATTTTTTACTTATAAAGTTTCTAAAACTATAAAGTATCAATTGCCATATATTTTTCTAATATTCAACTTACTGTTGTTCTATAAAAAATGTTGAAATTCAAAATAATTTTCTCCGCGTCAAAACGCAGCTCGCAAACAAGGATAGCTTGCTGTGACGTCACGATCCGGTATCGGTCAAAACGACTCTTTGTCACACTCTCTGTTTTGCTTGTCATTTAAGCGGCATTAAGGTGATTTTGTTTTATGATTTTGTTAGTTGGGCGTGTTTCTTGAGTGCCGTTTTTATTTGCTTTCGTTGTGCTAACAAAATATTGTTCTGTTATAATTGTTTTAAAAACTAGACTTTATTTATTATGACTTCTACTGAAGCTGGATTTGTCCAAGGGCAATCTGATAACTTGCCAAAAATTGATGCATTATCAATGTTTACATTTTTGGGAAATAACCCAAATTTCATGGGAGCTGAGTTAAAAGGAGTAAAAGCTACAAGGTATGTATTCAAAATTAAACATTATTTTAAAGTAATAATACTATACGTAGTGCAGTGCTGTTTTATAAAGTAAAATCAAAAACTTTGGTAAAAAGATAACCTCAAAACCTAAATAATAGATTTTGTAAAATAATACCTTATCTGTCTCTCTTGAGGTTGTCCTTTTTTTCTGGCATGTAAATATATGTGAAACTACCCCTTTCTTTAATCTCAAAAATTTTTAACACTTGATCCCATTAATTTATATTGCATATAATTTTCCATGTTTTGTTCCAACTGAAAAAAAAGAAATAAAATATGTATTAGAATGAATTATCTAAAAACTATGTACATTACATAACATATTAGTTATTTTTTTTCCTACTATTCACTTAAATTGCAAAAACATCCCCCAAAAAAAGTTCAAAAGTAAAATAATTAATAAAGAGCTTGTATCTGTATCACCAGTGCTAATGTACTAAATAAATATAAAAGAAAATATTATGTCTAATTATTAAATAAAAACCGAGAAAATGATATTTAATATTTGAGAAATGTTGTCTGCTTTTGAGGCAAGTTAAATATTAGGTACTTACATTAAAATGATCTTCGCAGATATGTAAAGTAGATTTAACACTAACTTTTCTTCAAATCCCTCTTCATCGCTATACACCATTTCTTTCGTATTTTTTCATCTTTTGGAAAGTTAAAAAATAATTTGTTGGGGCCGGTTTTTGTTGTGGAACTACATAATGGCACTACACAACATTTATAGTATTTATGTTCCGGGCCTCCTAAATCTTTTGTTACATCCATGTTCTCTCGTTTAAACTTTAAACCGTCTATCGTCACACACTAAATCAGGTTTAATATTAATATATAATTAAAAAACTTGTCTTTAGGTACACTAAATTGGCCACAACCCGATGGAAACACAAACGGAATAACCAATGATTAAATGGCAGCGCTTGGGCCAAGCGTGGGCCGACACTTTGTTTATCGGATCTTGACGTCACACGTGGCTTGACCAATCAGAGAGCGTTTTCGTTGACCTTGTAATATTTAAAATTGAAATAATTAATTATTTAATAATCGCTTAGTTTTAAAATATTTTACAAGCACATATCAACTTTTAAGGGCATTTACTGAATTTTAAATAGGTTTTCAATAAAAAAAAATATATGCAACTTCCTCATTGTTTTTTTTTTATAGAAAATTGAAAAAAGTATATTTTTTACAACCCCATCTTATGTGGAATAAGCTGATTTATCAATCTAACTTTTGATTATTTATCCAGAACTTCTTTTAAAAAATCGTCAGCAACATATGATCATTATTTATATTTATCCCTTTATCTAGTTTCATTTTGTCAGAAAAATGATGTCCACGCCTCATCTGCACTTCACGATGTTTGACTAGTACACTGTCATTATTAACATTTTATAATTAAATAAATAAATTAACAAAATTACTATAAACAGTTAAGTTAGTTTTCGCTTTAGCTTTCGTTTATAAATGTTAAATATGTGGGAAAATTGTTTTTTTTTGGGGATAGAAACTTGTTAAATAGAAAACTGTAAATTCCTAACAATTTGTCTCTATTAACTAAACAAAGTTTACGTCCCTAAACTATATAATTTTGATACAGCAGGTTTATCATTAATTATAGGGTCCGAAAATCAACATTGCTTTAGGTCATTTCCCAACAAGTAAATGTCGTAAATCTACCAGTGGCGCCCACGTTTTTGAATAATTATATCCCCACAATTTTTTAAGGAAAATGTTCTTGCTCATTATAACTAGTATGGTGATCACATTTTCATAAAAAAAAAATTAAATCGGTTCTTAGGCAAGAATTTACCTACTTAGATATATTTTTATGACCCACTGTGCTGGTGCTGGAAAATTTTCGGAAATAAACAGTATGTCCAAGAAGTAATGGGACACAGAGCAATAGCAGATTCCTTAGGTCGAAATAATGCAATTAACGTAAACATGCCTTATCCCAAAGTTGATAATAACTAAGATACAGGGTGTCAAACTTTTAAATTTGTTTTCGTTTTTTCGTAATAATTTCTTAACTAAATAGCATATCGATACAAAATTGAGGATTTGGGGGTTCTTTGAGTCGAGAAATTTAAATTCGTCCATGCTTTTAATGTTGCTAATAGAGGGCACCAGCTATGGACTACCCCAATTGTTTTAGATGGCATGACTTTTTTAGCTTAGTATATTGTTTTGTTTATTAAAAAAGAAGTTACTATAATTCCTGCTGCGTCAAAAATGTATACCTTATTTAGGTCTCTAGGTGCAACTGTTTTCGAGATAAACGCACTTTAAAGGACCCCGCAATTTTCCTTTGGAAAATGGTTTCCGTCCAATTGTTTTTAGACTTGGCAAAGAAATAGTGTTAAACACGCTGATCAAAAGTCTCCTTGGGCACAAAACCCAAAACCCCTCTAACCCATCCAAAATCACCTTCAAAAGTCTCCAAATCCCAAGTGACCTTGGGGGCGGATTTTGGAGGGGTTAGAGGGTTTTAAGTTTTGTGCCTATAAAGACTTTTGATTAATGTGTTAAAATCTATTACTTTGCAAAGTCTGAAAACAATTGGCCAAAAACCATTTTCATAGGAAAATTGCGGTTTCCCTTAAAGTGTGTTTATCTCGAAAACAGTTGCTTCTAGAGACTTATCTTGCTTTTTTAATATAACTAAAACTTATATCTTAACATTTAAATGTGTACGTAATAACCTATTTTTAAATGATGAAACTATTAAATCCTTTTCATAAACTAAATTTTCGGAAATGTATATCGATAATAAACTGAATTTCAAAGAACCTATAAAAAATTATGTAGTAAACTTGCATTAAATTGTTATGCTATAAGACTACTCTCCCATAAATTAGAAAAAATGTTCATTTTAAATTCTATTTATTTTGATTTAATTAAAATAATTATAAGATGTAATATTTGTTTTTGGGGAAATTATAATCAGTATATATTATATTTTAGTCAATATACTTAGTTTAAAAAAAGTTATGACATCTAAAACAAGTGGGGTAGGCCGTAGCAACTACTAGCAACATCAAAAGCATGGACGAATTTGAATTTTTCGCCTCAAAGAACCTCCAACTCATCAATTTTGTACTGCAATGTCTTTTAGTGAAAAACTATTACGAAAAAACTAAAAACAAATAAAAGTTTAACACCCTGTATCTTAGTTATTATTAACTTTGTGATAAGGCAAGTTTACGTTAATTGCATTATTTCGACCTAAGGAATCTGCTGTTGCTCTGGGTTCCATAACTTTCAGGACACCCTGTATATTTAAAAATATTTCTGGAAAAATATCAGAAAACTTAGAAAATATAAGGAAATATTGAAAATATAAAAATAAATACTACAAAACTCAAAAAACTAAACATTTAATGAAAGTTTATCATAGGTTATACCATCAATGGTCAGGTTTGGCTGGATATTTATAAGAGCGTAGCTTAAGTGATTTTAAGAAAGTATCTAAAACCAGGCAAAACATTTCTGGCTCAAAATTTAAGTACAAATGGTATTTAACAAGACAATTGCGCGAATGAAACCAAGTTAAAAGCAAAATAATAATTTATCAACGATATAAAGTACAGTCGCACCCGAGATAACCAAGGAAGTTTAAAGGTGTATGGAAGCCCAATGCTATGGCCCATTCGATTAAAAAATGTCCAGCTGAGTATGAAAATAACTGTCAGAGTTGGCCCCGCCGATTCTGCGCAATAACAAAATTCCACGAAATAATTTAATGTGTCGCCTACTTACACACTGATAAATCAGTGTGTAGTTAGGCAACATATTATACTTTTATGAGAGCCGGAGTACCGTTTTTGTGCAAGGCGCGCGCGGCGCGTATGAAACTATATCCGCGCTGTACCATCTACCGTCGTCGTCCATCACTCTTCATTTTCGTTGTGGTTTGTGCCCTTTGCGCCGTATTACTTTCGATTGTTTTGCTTTGTGTGATTATATTTTGTGGTTGCAGAAGTTTTTTGGATTGATAAAAACCTTCTTATTTTAGTAATTAGTGTTTATTAAATTGTGACTATAATTTTGTGTTTATTGTTTGTTACTTATAATATCGTAACAAAATGACTAGATGTTGTATGGTTATGTCTTGCAAATTCAAGGGTAACATACCCGGCATTTTTTACTTAAGGTAAGTATTTCTTATATTTAAATTAGGTGCTTCCCCTGAGACGTAACGTTAGGTAACCGAATAAATAATAATATATCAATTATGAATAATAGAAAATAAAAATTTCATAGAAAATAGCAGTGAGAAAAGTAAAGCAATCTTAACCACCTTTTAGATGATTTCCACAATGTTTGTGTATTTCTGTGGATTATTAAAAAGAAATAAGGTTTACATTTAGGTACGTTTATTTCATTTATTAATTTAGTACATTCTTTTAAAGGATCAAAATTATTAATTACTGGGCAGACCAGGCAAATTTTAATATATACAGGTCCCTCTAATTGAATGAAAGAATGTACAATGTCATGTTAAAGTTCCTTTTTGCTTTTTCTGTATTTGTTTAAAAAGAAATTAGATTTTTGGTTTTTTTAACCACTGTTATTTTGTCTCATAAATGTTTGTTATTAGTGAAAAGTATATGCCTAAAAAGCAGTTATAATTTTTTCTTTTTTTAATGTACAACCAGAATCCTAGGATTTGATTAAACTGATTTACACTATCTTGCCCTTCTTTTATCACAAAATTGGTGATAAGTACATGGAACTATCATACAATGTTTGAAATTTATTTTAAAAAATTGTGTTTTTATTTATTTACAAAGATTTTTGGTAAAAATACAAAATTCCCAAAAATATCGACCATTTAAATAGAAGGCTGTAATGTGGCGCCATCTATTCTTTCAATATTATATCATATGATATACAATCCAATATTACACAATAATTTTAAATATTCTATAGTAGTATCGTTTAATAACCAACAATTTTGTGCAAAAAAAAAAAAACAGTGAATGTTTAAATTTGACATTTGATGATAGTAACAAAGAATTATGGAAGTCTGGCCCGGACCTACTATTCATTGCGCAAACTCCGCGGGGCCAATCCCCTTATTCCCGATGCCCTGCACGCCTGGACAATTTTGTTCTACAGTATTGGGCTTCCATACACCTTTAAACTTCCTTGGAGATAACAATAGACCACACGATTGATAGAACCGTAAACATACCGATTTTTTTAGCTAGTAACTTTTTCCCTTCTATCCGATAACAAATTTCAATTTTTGGCATTTTACATGGGGTTATTTATACATGAGTGGAATTGTCTTTCAAAAGTTAAAACGAAAAATACATTATTATAAATAAAGGTATTAAAAATACAAAGAAAACAGTAAAATTATTATAAAAGTAATTATAGTCCAGTAAATGAAAGGACAAACCTGTAAAAAAAAACAACACTGTGTATTTATTAAAGTTTATAAGGCAAAATTTTTTATTTCTTTTTCTTTACCTCTCCCCTCGTTTCAATTTCAATTCTCTCTAGGCAATATATTAAGAAATTCTACCAAAAACTTTTGAAATATGCAAGGTCCGGGAGTTCATAATAATTTAAAGCAAACTTTTTATTACCATTGGACATAAATAAAAGTTAAATATTTACCCAAACATTAAATTTGAAAAAGTTTTAGTAATAGATTGCTCTAAAATTTGTTATCTTATTTTTATTGATATGGTTTTCTAAATACCTAAGAAAAAAACAGATTAGACTAACAGGTAATTAATGTGGTATTTGTTTTCTATAAATTACACAGCCACACAAAATAAAAAAAGTTGAAGTTCCGAAAGACTTGACCATGGTATCTTTATGTTGTTGGGTCCTGAAAATCCGGTGTCAGTTTGACTATAGGTCGGTCCATTTTAATAAATTGCAAAATTATTCACAACCAAATTTAAACAGTGTATACTTGTTGAGGTCGCTGAATACGAATCCGTGGTCAGTTTAACCCCATCAAATTTGGTTGCGATTTGACCTTAAAATGCCCCACAAAAAAAAAATTGATGGTCTGAAAGACTTGACCATGATATCTTTATATTTTTGGGACCCTGAATCCGAATCCAGAATCAGTTTGACCCCATCAGGTCAGGGCCAAGGGCATTTTAAGGTCAAATTGCAACCAAATTTGATGGGGTAAAATTGACCACGGATTTGTATTCAGCGACCTTAAAAACATAAGTATACACTCAAATTTGGTTGCAAATTATTTTGTATATTTGACCTTGAAATGCCCTTGACCCTGACCTGACGAAGTCAAACTGACCCCCGATTAGGATTCAGAAACTCTAAAAACATAGTAAAAAGCCAAGTTTTTTGGACGTTCGCGTTTTTTGTAGGGCTGTGTAGTTTTGAAGATTTGACCTTAAAATATTTCTTTACGAATATACAATATATTGTAAATTTTCAAACTTTTATTAAACTGACTACATATTCGTATTTAGCGACCTCAACAAGTAAACACTGTTTAAATTTGGTTTTGAACAATTTTGCAGATTTGACCTTGAAATGCTCTTGACCCTAAGCTGGAGGGGTCAAACTTTCGACACCGGATTCGGATTCAGTGACCCCAACAACATAAAGATACCATGGTCAAGTCTTTTACACCTTCAATTTTTACAAAGCATTTCAAGGTTAAATCGCAACCAAATTTGATGGGGTTAAACTGACCACGGATTCGTATATAGCGACCTTATAAACATAAGTATATGTTGTTCAAATTTGGTAGCGACTTGATCTTGAAATGCCCTTGACCCTGACCTGATGAGGTCAAACTGACCCCGGATTCGGATTTAGCCACCCCAAAACATTAAAATATCTCTTTACCATGACCCAATGGGGTCAAACCATAATTTAAAGAATATACAATATATTGTAAATTCTTTAAACTTTGGTCAAACTGACCACATATTTGTATTTAGCGACCTCAACAAGTAAACACTGTTTAAATTTGGTTTTGAACAATTTTGCAGATTTGACCTTGAAATGCTCTTGACCCTAAGCTGGTGGGGTCAAACTGACACCGGATTCGGATTCAGTGACCCCAACAACATAAAGATACCATGGTCAAGTCTTTTACACCTTCAATTTTTTGTAGGGCATTTTAAGGTTAAATCGCAACCAAATTTGATGGGGTTAAACTGACCACGGATTCGTATATAGCGACCTTATAAACATAAGTATATGCTTCGTTTCCTTTGAAGGTGTTAGACAACGTAATGGTTTTGAATAACACTAAAATCTTGGACTTCCATTGTCTTTATTTGTTAATTGTTACACAACGTTTCGGTTAGTGATGTATCTCCAACCGTTTTCAAGTGATAACTAAAAAACTATTTTTAAAAGCTACGACTTATATACTATCCCTTCTTCACCGAAGCTTGACCGACTTTTCACGGTTCAGCAACGGCTGCCAGATATTCGGAATATCGATGCTAGGCTTGCTAAATACATTTTTGTTGTTTACAACTTTTCTTTTCTTCCAGTGGGTTTCTTTATAAATAGTTTTTGCTTCCGACCATTGTATGCGGTGTTGTTTTGACCAAGCGTGTTCGGCAATCCCTGACTTCGACGTTTCACCTCGTTCCATATGTTTTTTTGTGTTCTTTAACTCTAACTTCGAGTGGTCTTTTCGTTTCCCCGATGTATACCTCACCACATTCACAGGGAATTTGGTAGATACAGTCCTTATTTGAAACATTGTTGTCTGGCCTCGTCTTAGTAAGAATACTTTAGGAGTAGTTTGGGATTTAAACGCTGTTTTAATATTATATTTATTCGCGATTCTGCGAATCTTTTCCGAAGTTCCTTTACTATATGGAATTGTCATAAATATTTGGTAAGTCTGGTCTTGGTTCAAATTAGAGTTTCTTGTCTTATTTGATATTTTTCGGATTATTTCCTTTATTAGCTTCTCACTGTATCCGTTCTGCTTAAGATCTCTCTAGTTATGTTATCCATTTCCTCTTGCAGTGATTCCCTACTGTTACATAAGGTCACTGCACGATTATATAAAGTACGTATAACCCCCTGTTTGGTTTCGTTAGAGTGGTTAGAATTCTGGTGTAAATATTGTCCAGTGTGGGTAGGTTGTATACCGAGGTTTGAATATGACCATTATTTCGTTTTACTAGAACGTCGAGCAAAAGGTAGGGGCCGAGTTTTGCTCCTTTTCCATTGTGAATTTAATACAAGGTCGGAGGCAATTAAGATGTTTTTAAGAAACCTTCAAGATCTTCGTCATTACCTGTCCATATAATAAAAAGTATCGCCAACATATCTTAGCCAAACTTTTGGTTTAATTAGTGCAGTTTTAATTGCATGTTCCTCAAAACCACTCCATAGATATTTGCTACCACTGGGGAGAGCGATGAACCCATAAATGATCTTTATAAACTTCATTTTACCTGGGATAAAACAACAACTTCCATCACCCATCTGATATAGCCTACTAGTGTTTTAAAGTAGCTCGGATAATGCTTAACGATTATAAGCATTATCCGAGCCAAGCTTAAAGAAGATAAAACACTAGTAGAACGCACCACCTGCCGCTGGATGGAGTGATGGAGTTGTTGGAGCTTTGCCTCCGTGAATTTATTTTCAGGTAAAAGATGAGTTCTACGCGCGATATGAGACCGAAAGTCGGAAAATCTTGTCAAATCTGCATAAAAATGTCGTTTTGTTAGAATAACAACACTACACACAGGTTTCGTCATAATCGATAAACACATTAAAAAATGGCAGCTGAAAAGTATTTTCGTGGGTACCTTCGGTTTAGTGTACGACTTGCTAAGGTCTTATTATAAAAAAGAAAGGTTAATAAAAAACCATTTTTTCAAAAAATATCAATAAATTAATGAGATACCCTCAAAATATTGTGAAAAAAAAACTTTGACCGCTTTTTTCAATATTCTATAAAAATCAGAATGGACCCAAACTCATATGCAATGATAGGTACGGGTTTTCCCATTCAGATGAACTTTGAATGATTAAAAAAACGTACATTATTCCCCGGGAGTAATGGAACAATTGTCCGCCCGCGTATATGAATCCATGAAGATAGCGGCATTCTGACGGTAGAGCGGCAGATGGGGGACTTTTGGGTCCCGTTATCTCGAAAACTATCGATTTTTTGAAAAAAATTATAAGGACCATTTTTGTAGATTACAAGGCGGTCTTTATTTTTCAATTCACATATTTTGACAAATATTAGCGAGAAACCCATTTTTAGGGCCTTGAGAGGCCATTTTTAGCCCTTTTCCACCTGTTAAAGTTGATAATTTTTTTTTTCTCGAAAGCATCTCTGAAGACCTAAGAACCACGCCACAAAGGAAAACTGTACAGATTTATTTACAGCTTTGTCCCTTTTAATAGTTATTTATGGTACTAGTGTGTTATGTTGAAAATAAATTACTCGAGAAAAATTTATTTAAAACTTAATTTCTCAAGTGACTTATAAAACATAACACACAATGTTTTTATTCAACAATGAGAAATCAAAACCCCCGAGTAGCGGTTTTATTCGGGAAATGAAAAAAAAAGGATTTTTTGAAAATGAGTCTCTTTAAAGAGGGATTTATAAATTTTTATTTCCTGACGTTTTGGTGACGTTTTTGGGTTTATGCGGCAGCTGCTTGTAAGTGTAAATTCACCTTTTTTGAACATTCAAGCTGGATTCAAAATTGTTTTTGGTGCTACAAAACTTAAAATATTATTAGCAATTATTCGGGGGTAATACAGAGTGTTTAAAAAATTTCTGATAATTTTCATGAAAAAAAATTTTTGTTTATTTCCCCCGAGTTCAAAAACGAGTGGAATTTGTATAATAAGCTTAAATAAAAATTATCTGTTTTATGAACGAGCGGTATTTAGGGAGAATATTTTTAGAATGGAGAAATATGGTTGTATTATACTATAAAATGTTTTCTTTTGTTATACAATGTTCAATTTCATGCAACATAATTAAAACTTTAACTGATATTGTTTTTTTTTATTTACTTTATCCATTTCTTTATCGTGTACATGACCAAATCGACTTATTTTGTGTTTGAAAGTAAGTCAAAATACCACGTTGTCTAGGAAACGTGAATTTTTCCCCAAATTTTTTAATTTTTAACGTGTCTTATGGGAAAATCTATACATAAGTGAAATATTCAAATAAATTTTGACATTGTTAGATTCTATTGTGTCAAAAGCGGTTTTTAGAGTTAAAAAAATGAAAGAAATTGATCAGAATTATGTGCCTCGGGACATTACTACGGAAGCAGGAGAAGCGGCAATGCAGATATTATCAGAAAAATCTTGAGATTGTTACGACAAGGTTTTTAAAAAATGGATGGATTCAAGAAAGATAAAAAGAATCGACGAAAATGTTTTTCTGGTTAATTTTTTACATTTACAGAAAAAATTAGCTCCATCGTCTTTATGAACTAAATACTCCATGCTTCGCTCGACCCTTCGTCTGTATAAGAAAATCGACATTTCACAATTTGGCAAATTAACTAGTTTCTTAAAAAGTAAATCCCAAGGATACAAACGCAAAAAGTCCAAAACTTTGGATAAAAATAAAATAGAAACCTTTTTACGACAGGCCCCCGACAGTGAGTATTTACTAATGAAAGTAGCTTTGATTATGGGGATTACTGAGGTTTGTAGATGTGATGAGTTAACAGATTTAAAAAATGAAAATGTTTAGGATCAAGAAAATTATTTATTTGTTATGTTGCTAGACACAGAAACTAAAAAAAACAAGAAGTTTTACTATTCTTAAAGTAGAATTTTCAGTAAACCCTGTTGATTTGTGTAAAAAATGCATTTCTTTGCGACCAAAAACACCAGCCACCGCCGCTTTTTTGTCTTTTATAAAAATGGCAAATGTACAAATCAGTGTGTGAGTATAAATACCATGTCAAAAATACCCTCAAAAATTGCTGCATATTTAAACCTGAAAGATCAAGACCTATACACCGGCCATTGTTTAAAAAGATCCTCCGTTACCCTACTAGCTACTGCGGGGGCCAACATGTCAATACTTGAGCGCCATAGAGAATGGAAATCATCATTAGTAGCGAAGGGCTACCTTGAAGAATCCGTCCAAAACAAAATTGAAATAGCGGGAAAAAAGGGGCCCTCAACATGGGGAAAACCCAGTAAAAACAGTTAAGAGGTTGTGGCCCCCCGGGGGCTCAAAATAAAAAACCCTTTAAAATTAGGGCTGCCTTAAATAAAAGGGAAAAGGGGGAAACTAAAAGAGAAAAAACCCCAAACCACCAAAGATTAGGCAAACCCAATGGGGAAAAAAAGGGTTGGGAAAAAGAAAGGGGTCCCCATGACAAAGGTAAAAAAAAAAAGGGGTCCTGCCTAACTCAAAGGTTATACATTTTTTCCCCAATTTTTCAGGTTTTTTTTGAAAACAAAAGAAAGGGGCCTTAAAAAAATTAAAAAAAAAACTGAAATTAGATTGAAGGAAATACAAAAAAAAAACCAACCAAATGGTTTTTAGTTAAAAAAGATTGTAAAAAAGGAACGAAAGGGGGATTTGGAGGTGAAAAACAAAATAAAAAATTTTTTTTGGGGGGAATTAGTTTGGGGGGCCAACCCCAAAGCCCAAAAGATAGTTTTCGTTTTTTTGCTCCTGGGTTAATAAATTTAAAACGGGGCCCCAAAAGGAAGAAAGAAAGGGAAGAAAAGAAGATGAATAAACCCTTTAAACCCCTTTCAACTTCCCCCCCACATGTAAACCATGGGACAATTTGACAATGTCCAGTTCATCCAAACTATGTCATTTTCATTAAATAGTATTGTTAATTTAAATGCCTGTAATAATAACGATAGGAAATGTATACATATTTTAGAACAAGAGAGTGAGTTAATTGACAGCTTACCTGCCTAAATTGGAACAAATAATGACTCCTATAATTAGCAGGTGTTGGATAAATTATTATTTATGACATTACATAAATTTATTAAAATAATTTCTATTGAGTTCGCGGTAGGCTCTAGGTGAAACATTGTAACAAATTTAATTTAAAATAAAACACTCGGTGTAAAGTTTCACAAATTTTTATTCAGATAGGTCTGACACGTGTTTCGGTCTCACGACCATTTTCAAAGATCTTTTTAAGAAGAATGAGCTTAAAAATAAAATAAAATCATCTTAAACCTACACAGATGGCCTATAGTAAACATTTTATGGCACTAAACATAATGAAAATCCTAATTTTAACTTTTATGATCGAGTTGTCAATCTTACTGATGTAACTTTTGAAAATTCAGAATTAAATATTTAGAAAAAGGCCTTAAATATTGTCCAAACACATGTTATACCAAAGACATAGAAATGTTAGCAGCTAAAACCGAATTAATTTTAGATGTCTCACAAAAACCCTTACAAGATAAATATATAATAGCTCAAAAATACAACAGTAACAATGTCCCCAACACACCAACACAGAAAATAGAATTACAAAACAGATCAAAATAAAATAGCCTCTAATAATCTTATCATTAGCAAAGCGATAAAGGCAATACCCCCACTACCATGACAGATACACATAAAGTAAAATGGAAAACTTAATAAGCTCTGATGATTTTGTGGGAATTAAAATCGGATCCCACCGCAACCTTCCATAGATCTATAAACAAAGAAATAAGTAATTACAAGCAAATATTTAACGTAAATAACCCTAATTCTCTAAGAGTAATGAACCCAACAGCACCTTTTTAAATATGGGAATGCCCAAACTTCATAAAGATAACATACCGATGAGACCGGTCGTTTCATATATTAATGCTCCGTCTTACAATTTATGCAAAGACCTCTCTTCTAACTTACCAAAGGTCATCGACTGTACCTTCCATTTTCCTGTCAGAAACTATTAGAATTAGAGAAAAATTTAAAAAACTTAAGAACCTACCTAATAACAGTAAATTTATTTCGTTCGACGTAAAAACCCTTTTTTTACCTCAATACCTATACCCGAAGTTAAGTCTATTTTAAAACATTAATCAATAATAGTAATTTAACATACTCCAATCAAATAAACCTAATCAGAAGCATAGAAATATGTCTAGATCAGAATTATTTTAAATTTAATAATATTTATAAACAAACTAACGGCTTCCCTATGGGAACCCCTTTTTAAGTCCACTCAGCCGAAGTGTTTATGGTTAATTTGAAAAATATTTTGTTTTCCACAAATTTGAATGAAAGTTTGTGTAAATATGTTTACTTTGGGCTAGGTACGTGGATGACATTTTTTGTATATGGACTGGAACAGATCGACAACTGTCACAATTCTTAAAATATTAAATAACACCAACAAAATATTAAATTCACAATAGAAACGGAAGAAAATAGCTCACTTAACTTTTTTAGATTTGAAAATTAGCCGTAAAAACAATACATTCGATTTTGATATTTTCCGAAAAACCAACCACAACATGCAAATTCTAACCAGTCTTGGCAAATAAAAATGTCGGCCTTCCATAATTTGATTAAAGGTTAAGTGTTCCATTAAGTCAAACTACCTAAAAGAAGTCAATATAATAAAAACAATAGCTACAAATAATGGATACAGTACCGCAATCATCAACAAACTGATAAGAAACAAAAATCATTAAAATATTCAAAAGCATTTTTATAAACACATTACTTCAAATGATAGAAAATTTCAAAAATGGTTTGCTATAAATTATCTCTGGTATAAGTAATAAAATTAGCAATTATTTTCGCAAATTAGGAATTAATTGTATTTCAGTTAATAAAAATAATTTGGCAAGGGTTTTAGTAAATAACAAAAGAAAAAGTCCTAAGAATCAGCAATCCGGAATATATAAAATATGTTGTAATGAGTGTGACGAACCTATATAGGGCAAACAGGGTGTTCTTTACAGGATAGAATAAAAGAACACATGAATTCAATTCTACACAGCAAGAAAATACCGGTTTTGGGGGGAACACTGCATAGACAATAATCATTTTTTAATAATGGGGATGTAAAGTTTTTTACATAACATTCAGAAGGGTAAACAAATGGATTATTTGAAAATTTTGGCCATTAAGAAATCTATAAACAATAAAGACAACTTAAAAAAAAACCCAAACAGATTTTGTAGGTACGCCCATCTTAGACGCTGCAATTAATAGCTATTTATGTATCAAGGGCGTTTTTTGGGACTATAATGCCCTGAAGGTCGAAATAGCCCGGGGGCCTCTGGCCCGAGGGCTAGATTTCGACCTGATGAGCATTATAGTCCAGTAAAGCCCGTGGTGCATACAATGCTTTATGTTTTACCCAAAAAAGAGTTTTTCAATGACTAATTACATTATTTATTCGCAATATAAAAATAAGTTGCACCTGTACCTGTATACGTAAGTAGATAATGACTGGTGTTAAGTTTGACTTTTATGTTTCTGTCAGTTAGTCAGTTGGCATTTTTATTTAACGATTTGCTCAAAATGGAAGAAATTTCACAAAATCATATTTGGTATTTGGAAAGATGAGAACGCAATTCTTCAAATAACCGAAAACGTTTTAATGACATATTTCCAGGAACTGGTAAGTTATTGACTTTATTTTAATATATATGTTTAACAAACTTTATTATTTTTAGTCGGAAAAATACAGTCCGAACTCTCTCTGGACCAAGTATTCCACCCTAAGGTCTACGTTGATGGTCTATGAAAATATAGACATTTCGCAATACCATCGTCTCATATCTTTTAAAAGTTAAGTCGAAAGGATACGTCCCGAAGAAGTCTAAAGTTTTGGAAGGATAACAAATATTAAAATTTATTAAGAAGGCTCCTGATGATAGATATCTACTTGGTACACAAAGTCATATTGGTAATGGGTGTTTTTGGAGGTTTAAGACGAGATGAGTTGGTCTAACTGACCATTGATGACATTGAAGATAGAGGAACAGTCTTGGTTATAAAGGTACCAGAAACTAAAACTTCAACTTCAAAAAGTTTTACTATCATTGAAGAAAATTTAGGCGCTTTAAATTTAATAAAAAAGTACACAACATTAAGACCAGCTGGAATAAAGGAGCGAAGATTCTTTCTTACCTATAGAAAGGGTCAATGTACAGTACAACCCATTGGAAAAAATACCATAGGAAGCGTCCCAACATTGATCGCAAAATTTTTAAAACTGGATAATGCAGAAGCTTACACCGGCCACTGTTTGCGTCGCACATCGTCAACTTTACTTGTTGAGGCAGGTGCTTCGTTTGAAACGCTAAAACAACATGGGAAATGGAAAAGCTCTTCAGTAGCTGAAGGATATATAGAAGAAAGTATTTCATTCAAAAACAAAGTAGCCAAAATGATTGCCAATTCAGTTAATTCCGAGGTTAATTCCGTATCGACTATTGACAATTCTTTAATGGACTGTTCTTCTATACAAAATAGCGTTAGTGCTACCACCGCTGCTACCATCACAAAAAACACCGACCATTCTATAGTGGGATCAGCTACATTTTCCGGGACATTTCAAAATTGTAATTTTTATTTTGGAAATAAAGTTTAATTTTTAGTATTGTTTAAAAAAAAAATATTTTTTGTATAAACTTGATCTTTATTGTGAGAGAAATAAAATTGGATAAGCAATAAAATTTCCATATCAAGGCATTAGGGCATTATAAGCGGGCATTATCATAATGCCCGCTTATAATGCCCTAGGTGTGATAGCAGGTATTATTGCTATCATAACATATTCCGTTTCTAAGGTATTATAGATCAATAATAGATAGGTAAAACATAAAATAATTTAGTGCCATAAAATGTTTACTATAGGCCATCTGTGTAAATTTAAGATGATTTTATTTTATTTTTAAGCTCATTCTTCTTAAAAAGATCTTTGAAAATGGTCGTGAGACCGAAACACGTGTCAGATCTATCTGAATAAAAAATTTGTGAAACTTTACACCGAGTGTTTTATTTTAAATTAAAATTTGTTAAAAGTTGGTAAAATTTCATTTAAAGTACATTTTCAAAGTAGTTGCGATAAATTACAAACAGTTTTTATCGCTAACCTTTAAAGGGCCGTAAATCGACAACAGGGCATTTTTGAACCTATGTTAATAAAAAATGTTTCCTATTTTAATACGAGACTGAAAGATTTACGTTTACTTTCAAAACACTCTGTATTGACTCTGGATAAAATCGGATCTTTAAAAGGTGTAAAATCCAATAAAAGTTTCAGTACAATGGGTATATATTCTATTTAACAAGATATGTCTTTCAAATTTAATGATCCTTGGTTCTTTAAGCTTCTAAATAATTCCAGCACACCTTGATTTTCTCCCACGGTTTGGTTTATATTTTAGCACTTATGATATGTAATTTGAAATTTACGACCGATTGGCAAAGATGAGCATTATTTAGACGTGTTGTTTTACAGGTTTATGTTCCCAAGGGTTTATATGAATAAAATATTAAAGCGTCTTTATTGTTAATTTATTTTGCTCCAATACTGATATGAATAGAATTTTTTATTAGCTCAGACTTAAGAAAACAAAACTGTTTTATCATATATAATTGAAGGGTTCGGTGAAAAAAGCGGTCAACTCCAATTTTTATCAATTTTTAGTTATTATTACTAAAGTATAAAATCGCCTATTCCCGTCGTTTGGGTAAGAATCGGTCAAATCCAAAGCGTAATAATGGAAATATTTAGCTCAAGGAGTTGATTAATGGATTTTCGGTGCAAGAATCAGCTATCTCCAGGAGATAACCGTTTTTTGCCCCGAAAATCTTAACGTCGCAACATTGCATGGATTTGAAAAATTTATTTTTTCTTTTGATCCTGTCAGTTTAATGCTGTCGTTGAAGTAAGAAACCACGATTAGTGCGTAGCACAGTAAATAGAAACAAAAAACAATGAGTGATTTAAGTGACATAAGTGGGTTCAAGTGAGGAAGATTCGTTTGCTGACTCGGAAGCAGTATGTACCATCAACCATGACATTCCAGGTCCCAGCCGTATACGTAAAAATCTTTTTCCCGCCAAAACCGTACAACGGTCAAGACCGCTGCAGGTTTGAAGAGAAAGGAAAAAAGGGTAAAAAGAGGGAGAATGGAAAGTTCTTGGAAAAGAAATGTAATTAAATGTAAAAAAACCAAAGGCGAGGGGTATATGAACTGGGCGAATAAAAAAATTTTGAAGAGAGCCATTGGACCAAATTGTGGGTGCAGAATGAAGTGTTTCACAAAAATAACTGATGTGGACAAACAGATAATTTTTAAACAGTTCTACGATATTGGTAATAAAAATAGGCAAGACATATATTTGGGCGGATTGATGACCGTTTTGAACATACAGCGTAAACGACCAACAACGGGTGAAGGAAGGCAAAAACCAGTTCCTTTTTCAGTATAAGGTAATACTATTCTTTTGTCAGCGTATTTAAGATTTACGTACTATATTCTTAAGAAATAAACTTACAAGAGTATTATTATTAATTTAAAGCTTTTATTCAATTTTATTGTCAAATTGACAAAAAGTGTTGCACAACAGGTGTTTTTTATAAACGAAAAAAATTGGCAGGTGTCATATGATTTTTAACCAAACCGTAAGGAAAAAAGTCACGTAAAAATCACGTGAAAAATGAAATTTAAAAAAACAGGCTAGACACTAAAAACCCTATGACAATGCAATATAATTTTCTTAAACAAGGCCCTGGTTATATTTAACCAAAAGATGCAAAGGTCATGTGGCAAAATAGAACAATAAAAAGCCTTGTTTACAGATTTTAAATAGTTTTTCTTCATTTATTTTATTTGCAGGTACGGCTTGGTTCTCAAGAAACTAAAATATGTAAGAAAGCTTTCTGTTCGGCATGGTATCACAAAGCATCAGTTACAACCATAGCGAGACGTTTATCTGAAGGTCACATTATGTCCCCAGCAGACAAACGTGGACTTCATTTAAACAGGCCAAATAGAATCTCTGAGGAAGTGGTTAACCAGGTAAATCAACATATTGCTAGTTTTCCAAAAAGAAAGTCTCACTACAGTAGACAGGATAACCAGAAAAAGTATTTTTTATCATCTGAATTAAATATTTTCAAAATGTACAGACTATACCTTGAATTATTTGAACCCGCACAATACCAACAACTTGAAGACGGTATATAATACAAAAAACATTAAACCAAAGGTGACTTCGATTTCTAAAATCGACAATTTAATTTAAACCACAACCTTACCTTTGGCCATCCAAGGTCTGATACATGCCGAAGTGCGCCCCAGCCGACTAAGTCAATAGCAACAGAAACCGATCCTGAAAATAAAGTTCTTCTAGAAAAAACGTGTGCACTTACAAAAAGCACAAATATTTTACCTAAGTTGACAGAAGCAAAAACTTGCAGAAAGTGAAGAAGCGGACGTTTTGTGTTTTGACTATCAACAAAATCTGCCGTTACCTCATATACCATCGGGTGACGTTTTTTATAAAAGGCAGTTGTGGCAGTATAATTTCTGTATTTACTCTGCTAAAACTAAAGTAGCATTCTACATGTACGATGAATTAACTGCGAAAAAAAGGATGCAATGAAGTTGCTAGTTTTTTACATCACTACTTAACCAACTATCTGTCGCAGACTGTGACTACACTTTATCTATTTTCAGATAATTGTTTCGCGCAAAATAAAAACCAAACATTGGTTCAATACTTGCACACCTTTCTAAACATTTCAGAAACCAGAATACGCCCATTCTGAACAACCAGAACCAGGACATAGTTTCCTACCCTGTGACCGTTGTTTTGGCCTTATCGAAAAAAACGAAAAAAAGGGATTTTTACCTGCCATTGAATGGAAAAGTTGGTTAAAAAGACCTCAAAAAAGTTTTCTGTAATAGAAGTGACAAAGACATGATTTTGGACTTTACAAACACATTCAAACCAATCTTAAAAAAAACTGTTAGCAATTTACAAAAGAGATGTTTAGTGTCTCAAAATATCGCCTCTTCAAATATGAAAAAAAAAGAACATTATCGAATGCAGTGAGACAGCTGGTATAGCGGTTTTTGGGACATTTACCATAAAAAACCCAATGCAGTGTTGGCATTGCCAAACACTAAACGATACATGTCTTTTCCATTAACATTAACCCAAAAAAACTGGAAAATGTGATGTCTTTTTGATAAGTATGTACCTTCCTGTACATATGTGGTATTATGAACAAGTGCGAAGAGCAAAAATGACCAACAACCAAATTTACAAGGCGATGATGACGTTGATGAAGAAGACGTTGAAACTGAAATGTTTTAGGCACCCCAATTTTTAAAGTTTTTATCTTACTTTGTGACATTTTCTGAAGTACGTTGTTTGATTTCATAGCTTTTCAGTGTTTAAGATTAATATTATATATAGTTTTCTTTGTTAAATCGGTGTAAATCATGTACTTTTTTGTAGAACGAAATTAATCTCTTTTGTAAAAAAAAAAATCAATATCTTTTTTTTTTTCTTTTTTGGGGAAAAAAACAGACAACTCCATCACTTTCAATTTCTTTTTCTTAAAATGTCTGTTAAAGCCTCCTATTTGGTCAAATATAGACCGAATCGAACCATTTTTACTACAAAATTCCAAAAAATTTCTGCTCCTTTCCATTTTAGATAGTTTTTATCAATTCCTGAACAATTTAAAAAAATGGAGTTGACCGCTTTTTTACCGAGCCCTTCAATTATAACTGATAATTATTTTTACCACGCTTTTTTTTACTTAACCTGTATGTACCTATGTAACTATGTAACGGAATCTTTGGGGAATTAATTTTCACCAATTTAAAAGTCTGATTAACTTTGTGTATATGGGTTAAGAGCCGATGACAATACAATTATTTTATAACTTGTTCTAAGGTCCTGACTAGGTAAATATAATCTATAGTTTTTGGGGGTTTACGTTTTTTGTTTGTTTTCTTTTTGGGTACTGTCTTTCTACTTTTTGGAAAAAAGGGGCCTCTTTGGGGCCCGGTCCCGGGGTATAACGAGCTGACCCTGTTCAGCCCATTAACCCTTTTTAACTTGCAGATCGCCTGAACAAAAAAGAAAAAAAAAACCCCCAAAAAACCCAAAAAAAAAATATTAATCTACGTTTCGGGGGAAATCGGCCACCGTTGTCTAAAAAAACTAAAAAAACAATTAAAAAATTTTAAAAAAAATTTTTTCTCCAAAAAATTTTTTTAAAAAATTTTTTATTCAAAAGACAAAAAAAGGGGTATGGTTTTTTAATTGATATTAAGTTTACATGAATTTACTTCAGCATCAAGCCCCAAAAACTTAAAAGATGAGCAAAAAGACCAAGACCAAGACCGGGCTAGTCTTGGTCTTGGTCTTGGTCTTGGGAATCTGGTCTTGGTCTTGGTCTTGCAAGCCAAAAAAGGTCTTGGTCTTGGTCTTGCTGCAAGAGTCTTGCTGGTCTTGCTTTTTTGGTAGTAAAATTTCAACTAAGCAATTTTTAAATAAAATATATATTTTTTTTAATATTTACAAATAAACAAAGATGGAGACTATATTTATTGCTGTAAAAATTTAAAAAAACCAATTTTTTTAAACCCTTTCATGTACATTTAAATTATTTTTTTAAAAAGCATATTTTAAATGTAGGGGTTTATTTATTTATAGCGCTTCATTTTGGGTTTTATTGGGGCCAAAACTGCTTTTATACATTTAGTGGCATATGAAACTTTTTTTGTGATAAACATTTTAATTTTTTTTTAAGGAGCATATAAAATTGAAATACAGAACTGTGTACTGTGCGAGCAAAAAAAAAACTTTTTGTTTCAACCAGATGTGAAATTTCCCCTGAAAAAATGCTGATATGTAAAAAAATTTGGGTTTTTTTATTAAAAAAAAAAGGATTTAGGAAGCTTTTCAGTTCAAATAAACTTTTTTTTTTTAAATTAGTCAAACAATTGCCGTACAAAGTTTTTTAAAAAAATTTATAAACAATTTTTATACAAGGTGGGTAGATAGTGCGACAAAGCTTGATATCTCCGAAACCGTTCATAATGATGAAAAAAAGAATATACAAAAATTATAAAAAGGGGGGAAAAAATAGAATTATTTTCCATTTCAGAATTTTTTTAAGAATCCACACAACTCAAGAATACTTCCTTATTTTTTTTCTTTTAACCTAAAATAAAAAATTTTGGCAAAAAAAATTAATTTAAAAAAACGCTTTTCTTTTTTTATGCTGAAAAATTTTTAATGTCATATAGGTACAATGTCGGTTTTTTTAAAATCATTTTCGGTTTTGACAAAAATGACGTCATCATTATACTTCTGGCATTGATTTGACTTTTCCGTCTAAAGCGGAAGTGAAATTTAAAATCCATTTATATAAAAAGTATTCCTATATGACATAACAAATAAATTTTTTTTTTATTAAACCACCAGTTTTACATTTATATCTCAGTTTTAAGGTTTAACGGTTTTGGAGATATCGAACTTTGTCGGACCATTCAGTCACAATCTTATTGTTTTTAAAACATATTATTGAATTTACTAGTTGTTGTTGTTAGAGAATTTTATAAAAGAACAAAGTGATTGTTTCAATTATTATTTTATTAAAAAAACCTGTGACTCATAAAATAATCGCCTTTTTAAGGTTCTCGCCCATTAGCGCGACGCGGTGCGACGCGATTAAATGCATCAGGGATACTTTACATGTAGTTAAACTGAAGCCCGCCCATCTAGACGATGGCGCGGCGCGGGGGGACAGCTCGACAAGTCAGGAAAGCAAGCAAGCGACAATGTCGCGTCGTGTCCATCGCGTCGAGCCGCGTCGCTCTTGTGGGCGAGAACCTTTAGGCAGTTCTCGAGACATTTTTTGTCATATCTCTATGAAAATACCCCCTGTATATTAAATATGAAAATTGAATATTATAATTAAAAAAAGTGACAAAAGTGCAAAAGTCTTGCGGGTTTTGTCTTGGTTTTGCAGTCTTGCACTCCGGTCTTGGTCTTGGTCTTGGTCTTGCATACCCCGGTCTTGGTCTTGGTCTTGCAGCGAGAAGGGGTCTTGGTCTTGGTCTCGGTCTTGGTCTTGCTGCAAGACCAAGACCAAGACCGCAAGAAAGACCGGTCTCCTCATCACTATAGGTAACCATGTATTATTTAAATTAACAGATATTGATGCTATACATTTATGTTTATTTAATAAAATAAATGCACTTTCCTCTATTTTACGTTTTTCTGAACAATTTTTTTTTGCTAAGATGCCAGAAGCATTCCAGTTTGTTATGTAGTTATTTCTGTAGTTATTATTAAATGCGTGTTGACGGATTCTTGATTTGTGGAATTCTGTGTTTTTAATGTATGTTCTATGCTCTTTTATGCGTTTGGCTAATGGTCTGGAAGTTTCACCTATATAAAATTTATTACATTCACAAGGGATCTTAAAAATTAAATTTTTTGTGTTTTCGTTTATATTGTATGGTTCTCTTTTTGTTACTTGCGATCTAATGGTATTTTGCAGTGGCGGCTTTACAGGGACGGCAGGGTCGGCAGTGCCGACCCATTGGTCCTTAGTGCTCAATGAGTAAATAATTAATTAAAATCAAAACCAAAAATCTCAATCTTTTCACAGAACAACTACCTTTTACAAAAGCCATTTTTGTTGTATTATTTATTGTCCGTCTATCCAATTTACTTGCGTAGTTTAAAACTCCTGCGATTAAGCTATACCAAAGTTCTTTCCCTTCTACTTTTCAAACGCCCCATTCCCTGGTCCAGCTTGCCGTACGGTTTCATTGGTAAATCACAGAGAAAGCTGCGAATAAGATAGGCAAACCAAACATACATTTGATTTATTTTGTTCATGTATTAATAGCCACATTCGGCAAATACAGTTTTGCCGATGAAAATAAAGTGAGGTTAGGTTTAGGTTTTCAATCAACTTGATGGAAGAAACCCGCATCGATTTTTATTGATATTTTTAGTATTATAACGGGGAGTGCGTGTGATCGATATTTTTTTTTTTGGGACTGTTTTTAAAATAAACGAGCTTTAATATCGTAAAAAAAATTTTAGTGTAATTCCGAAGAAAGTGTATTTTATTATTTTTATCTCACAGGTGTCAGGTAAGCCGAATCTTGTAATTTTTTTAATTCCGACAAAAATGGAGGGGCCTCTAACGGCAAACGAACAGGAGATTTCCACTATAATTAGAATATTTTCATTATATTTTAAATTTAAAAAGTGGATTTCATCTTTTTCATTCGACAGCAAGTTAAAATAATAAATAATGGGCGTCCGCACCCAAGATGTCAAACTTAATTAATACGGGAGATAAAGGAAGTAACAGGGCTTTTCAGAAATTGGGTAATTGTCCCCGAAAGTTGTCATTTTGACCTTTGGTATACGGGTTTTTTTGGGGCTGATTACGAATTAAAAAATATGTTTTGGAACGTTTGTTTTCGAGATATTATCAAAATTGAAAATAAACTAACCCATTTTTTCACTATTCCTCCTTCTTTTTTTCATAGAATTCCTTTTTATTTTTCCTACATTGGCACACAATATTTCACAAACACCTTTAAAAAACTTGTTTCATATTTTTTTTTCACCTTTTTTTCCCTTTAATTGAAACATCCACTTTCCCGCCCCAAAGTGACCGCAACCATGTATACACGTAAGCAAATATTGGGGGTGCCTTTGGACTTGAAAGTTCGTATGGAAAAAGGAGTAAAATAAATAAAAATACAAGGTTTTAAAAGGTGTTTATGAAATGTTATGTGCCACTTTAGTGAAAAAAAACAAAATTTTTACAAAAAGAAGGGCAATAAAATGAAAATAAGGTTAGTTTGTTTAAATTTTGATGAATATCTCGAAAACAAACTTTTAAAAATATTTTTTTCAGATTCGTAATCACCCCAAAAAAACCCCCCGTATACCAAATTTGGTCAAAATCGGGGAAAACTTTGAGAAATTCCAAAAGATAATCAAAAGTAAGTATGCCTGGTTTACGGGAAGTGAAACAAAAAATAAATCGTTTTTTTTCCATGTCTGTTATAACAACTTAAAGAACTCTTTCGTGCTCTATAAGGTTTGTTCCAACACAAAAAAACCGTCACCGAAGCCGCTCATGCGCAGTGATTAATTTGGGGACGCATTTTAATCACTGCGCATAGCGTGATCTTGGGACGGTTTTTAACGGTTTCTGGCGGTGTTGGAACAAACCTATCTTTTTATCAAAGTTATATTTACAGAACTTAAAATGATTTTTTGTGGTAAACAAAACATTTGCTTGTTAGTAAACAACGGAGCTCGGTTAGAAAATGTTAAACATAATGAACTTATTTAAGATAAAATATTAAAAACCACAAAAAAACTTAAAAAATCAAAAAAATAAATAAAACACATTAAAAAAACAAACAAAAATTAAAAGTATTAAAAATCATATAATGAGCTACATAACGGAATATGTTTTATTTTATTGTTAGGTTTTCTGAGGAAAAAAATAAGTCATCCATCTGCCGACCCGGGCTGCGAACCCACGAGCCGCCACTGGTATTTTGTGTTTTAATGATAGTACGAATATTAAATTTATTACCTATTCGTTGAATTTTATTTAATAAGCCAGGAATATATGGTTAAAATAGATTTGTAATAGGTCTATTTCAATTTTGTCTTTAATTTGGTTGTTCAAATTTTAGAAAGCATTTGTTTATAAAATCAAGAGGATAATTATTTGGAACTAAAATGTCTTTTGAGAATTCTTTTTCGTTTTCTTTGTTTTGACCAGAACAAATTATTTTAATTCTATTAAAAAGACTGTTTACAACTCCTTTTTTTTGCCATTATTGGGTGATTAGGGTTAAAATTTAAGTATCTGTTTGTATGTGTAGGTTTTCTGTAAATTTAAGTTTCAAAATTATTTAAATTTTTTTATTAGAGTATCAAGAAAAGGAAGTTGTGAGTTTTGTTCTTTTTCTAAAGTAAAATGATTGGTGAGTTCTTGTGTATTAATGTGTGTTAAAAATTATTTAGACAATTTTCGTCATTTTGATAAATAGAAAAAATGTCATCTATATATCTCCAGCAAACTATAGGTTTATAATGATAATTTTGTACAAAATTGGATTCAAAAGTTTCAATTAAAATATTGCTTAATAATGGTGATAAAGTTGAACCCATGGCCATGCCAGAAGTTTGTTTATAAAAGTCAGTATTATATTGGAAATATGTTGTTTTTACGCAAAAAAGTTAATTATTCAAGAATGGAGTTTATGTCTAGTTTGGTTCTTTCGCCAAGTGTCCTTATCCTGACTAGAATCATCAAAATAAAATAAAAACACTTTCACAAAATGACAATACTTGTACAGCTGCGATTAACAACGTCACTAAGTATATTACAACCCCAGTCAAATGCAGACTTTACGCTGACGATTTAGTCTTGAGTATCAAAGGAAAGAGTTTGGAATCCATGCACAATATTCTACAGCAAAACCTTAGAAACCTAGAAGACTGGTCTCAAAAGACAGGCTTCCCAAATTTTTCCCCGACAAAACAAAAAGCGTACTTTTCTCAAAATTTATGAAAACAGTACACCGTTATCAAGGATTTATGGTCAGACGCTAAAATTTTACGATAAAGTAAAATTTCTGGAATGATATTCGAGGGTAAAAATCACATGGAAACCTCATATTCAAAACCTTGTATCGACATGTAGAGTGGGTTTAAATATTTTAAAGGTTTTAACCACCAGATCATGGGGAGCGGACACAAACAACTCCTAAAAGTATACAGAGCCTTTATTAGATCCCGCATCGATTACGGGGCGGCCGCTTACGACTCAGCCACAAACTCTGTCCTAAAACTCCTCGATCCTATTCATAATTCAGCCATCCGTCTAGCACTCGGTGCTTTCTGCACCAGTCCTATAAATAGCATGCTCTGCGAAGTTGCAGAACCCCCGCTAAGACACCGGAGAGCATTCTTGTCCCTATCATACGCTACATCCATAAGCGCTAACCCCAAAAATCCAACCCTACGCAACACTTTTGCATTACGTTATAAAAACATTACAACAGTAAACCCCGTTCTCGTCCAGCGTTTTATGAGCGCATAAACCGATACCAATTAAAATTCCACATACAATTTCCCAAATTTTTTCAAGAAGATCCTTTTTTGCCCCCTCCGTGGACTATTAAAAACCACGTTGTATTACCAGATTAGAGCAATACAATAAACACGACACACCTCCAATCTTGATTAAGGCCGAATTTCTCTCCCCCTTAAATAATCTGCCCGAGGGAGATACTATATATACAGATGCATCTAAGTCGTCACAAGGTACCAGCGCTGCCGTAGTTACCCCAAACAGCACACTTACTTTTATTATGAGCAAGTATACAAGCATTTATACAGCGGAAATGTATGCCATTCTCCAAACCTAATGTTTGCCGAGCAAAGCGACAAACAGTTTACTGCAGTAATCTCGGACCCCTTAGCTCTATAACCGCAATCCAAAATGCATTCTCAAAACACCCTCTGATACAAAGAATATATAGAGTTCTTTCAAAGATACAAACGGTAAATAAAGAAGTGGCTTTTATATGGGTTCCATCACATATAGGAATAGACGGCAACGAACAGGCGGATAAAGCAGCTCGGCATGCCAAAGAAAACACTGACTCCATAATCGTACCAATACTGTAAGGGAGGACTTCAAAAGCTTTATCAAACATGAAATATATCGCCTGTGGCAAGAGGAGGGAATTCCACGTCGTCGTTGCTACGGGAATGTAAGACCAGTGTAAAACCGCGGCAGTGTAACCTATCCAACCGAAAGGACCAAATAACTATAAACCGCCTCGTATAGGACACACAAATCTAACACACAGTTACCTCATTCAAAAGAACCAGCCGGTATGTG